>JAGDYQ010000059.1:3850893-3952778 GCA_021962125.1 Bulinus truncatus
AGTGAACAATGATATAGTTAATAGAGTACTGTACACATTATACTGGTCTACGTGTGTGAAAAATGACATAGTTAATAGACTGCTGTACACATTACACTGTTCTACCTGTGTGAACAATGACATAGTTAATAGACTACTGTACACATTACACTGGTCTACGTGTGTGAACAATGATATAGTTAATAGACTACTGTACACATTACACTGGTCTACGTGTGTGAACAATGAATAGTTAAGAGACTACTGTACACATTACACTGGTCTACGTGTTGATTAATGACATAGTTAATAGCCAACTGTACACATTACACTGGTCTACGTGTGTGAACAATGACATAGTTAATAGACTACTGTACACATTACACTGTTCTACGTGTGTGAACAATGACATAGTTAATAGACTACTGTACACATTACACTGGTCTACGTGTGTGAACAATGATATAGTTAATAGAGTACTGTACACATTATACTGGTCTACGTGTGTGAAAAATGACATAGTTAATAGACTGCTGTACACATTACACTGTTCTACCTGTGTGAACAATGACATAGTGTTAATAGACTACTGTACACATTACACTGGTCTACGTGTGTGAACAATGAATAGTTAAGAGACTACTGTACACATTACACTGGTCTACGTGTTGATTAATGACATAGTTAATAGCCAACTGTACACATTACACTGGTCTACGTGTGTGAACAATGACATAGTTAATAGACTACTGTACACATTACACTGTTCTACGTGTGTGAACAATGACATAGTTAATAGACTACTGTACACATTACACTGGTCTACGTGTGTGAACAATGATATCTCTATACTTATAAGACGCATTTGTTGTCTGTCTGTCTGTCTGGCTGTCTATCTGTCTGTTCCCTTATAACTCAAGATGGAGACAACCAAATAACGTGAAATTTGTTACACATACACATAATTACATGGGGAAGGTTATAGGACAGGTTTCGTTTCATCTCGATGGGTAGTTTAATTGTAATTAATTATTTTTATTTTAGTATTTTACTATATTAAAGTAATCTCGACGGCGCCATAGATAAAATTCCTCTGTGACGTCATTTCCCGATGATACATTTTTAAAAGAGGGGTAACTTCCGGAAACTCCAATTGTAAACATGGTGAAATCAATAGTCATATCTATTTACCTATCGTTTTATGTATTAAAATTAAAGGTGCACTTTAATAAACCGAAATACGTTAATTAAAATGTTTCTGTGACATTATTAACATTATTAATACAATTTCAATGGGTAGTTGAATTGTAATTAATTATTTTAGTATTTTACTATATTAAAGTATTCACGGTATGGGATCGCCTTCACTATAAATAAAAATCGCGCACCAAGTGAATGTGTAATTGAACAGACGGAGAAGAAAGGGTTAGGGACGAAAAAAAAAATATTGTTGTTGTTTTTTTTCATGCTGCAAATACCCGGCTTTGCCCGGGATTAAAATAAGGTTTTCTGTTTATTTAAGAAGCGTAATTTGACGTTTAATTGTACAGAGAGAGGGAGGGGGGAGAGTGATAAAGAGAGAGGGGGCAGGGAGGGAGAGGGAAGGAGGGGGCAGAGAGGGGGAGAGAAGGAGGGAGGGAGGGATAGAGATGGTAGGGAGGGAGATAAAGTGGGAGGGAGGGAGAGGGAGGGTTGGAGAGAGAGGGAGAGAGAAAGGAAGTGAGGGAGAGCGGGAGTAGGGAGGGGAGGGAGGGAGAGAGATAAAGAGAGAGGGGGGCAGGGAGGGAGAGAGAGGAAATGAGGGAGGGAGAGGGAGGGAGAGATGGGGTAGGGAGGGAGAGAAAGGAGAGGGAAGGAGAGAGGGAGAGAGAGGATGGAAGAAATGGGAGGGAGTGAGAGATAAAGAGAGAGAGAGGGGGCAGAGAGGGAGAGAGGGGGGAGGAGGAAGGTGGAGAGAGGGCGGACGGGGGTGAGAGAAGGAGGGAGGGAGATGGGGAGAGAGAGGGAGATGGGAGAGTTAGGGAGGGAGGGAGAAAGGGAGGGAGGGAAAGAGAAAGGGAGAGAGGGGGTAAGGAGGGAGAGAGAGGGGGAGGGAGGGAGGGAGAGAGGGGGTAGGGAGAAAACAAAAGGTAAACAGAAAACCTTATTTTAAACCCGGGCAAAGCCGGGTACTTGCAACTAGTAGTTAATAGTCTACTGTACACATTACACTGGTCTACGTGTGTGAACAATGATATAGTTAATAGGGTACTGTACACATTACACTGGTCTACGTGTGTGAACAATGGCATAGTTAATAGAATACTGTACACATTACACTGGTCTACGTGTGTGAACAATGACATAGTTAACAGACTACTCTACAGTATTCCCTGGTTTAGACGTGCCAGTGTTAACTGACCACACACGTGTTTATTTTTTAAAGCAAATATCGAGCTGACATATTTTAGTACATTTAATACTTACATTATCTAAAATTTACGGAGATTGCGACATTGAAATAGAGTGACAGAGAAAATTAGAAGGACAGAGAGAGGGGGAAATATAGTGTTGTAAAGACCATTAACCCTAAGGTAAAATCCTAATTTCACAGTGGGCGATGCCATGACAGTATGATTCCAGTGAAGCGTTTAGAGCCAGAGTTTTATTGAGCCCTGATTGTGCTGTGTTTTATTGAGCCCTGATTGTGCTGTGTTTTATTGAGCCCTGATTGTGCTGTGTTTTATTGAGCCCTGATTGTACTGTGTTTTATTGAGTCCTGATTGTACTGTGTTTTATTGAGCCCTGATTGTGCTGTGTTTTATTGAGCCCTGATTGTATTGTGTTTTATTGAGCCCTGATTATACTGTGTTTTATTGAGCCCTGATTGTACTGTGTTTTACTGAGCCCTGATTGTACTGTGTTTTATTGAGCCCTGATTGTATTGTGTTTTATTGAGCCCTGATTGTGCTGTGTTTTATTGAGCCCTGATTGTACTGTGTTTTATTGAGCCCTGATTGTACTGTGTTTTATTGAGTCCTGATTGTACTGTGTTTTATTGAGCCCTGATTGTACTGTGTTTTATTGAGCCCTGATTGTACTGTGTTGTATCTTAATGAAATGATCTCTTAGCAGCACGCGGATGCCGTGCATATTTCTAAAACAGATTTACTGTGAGTTAATAAAGTGTTCTAAACTCAAGCACTGCTGTGGTCAAATGTTAAATGGACACATGAGTTCTATTTTAAACTATTGAATTTAGTTGGTATAAGCTTTCTTGACTTTTAGCTATTTAAATAATGTCTCGATTTCTGTAGTCGCTATTTACAGACACACACACATACATACACAAACACAGTACATATTTCTGTAGTCGCTATTTACAGACACACACACACACATACGTGCATAAACACAGTACATATTTCTGTAGTCGCTATTTACAGACACACACACACACATACGTGCACAAACAGAGTACATATTTCTGTAGTCGCTATTTACAGACACACACACATACATACACAAACACAGTACATATTTCTGTAGTCGCTATTTACAGACACACACACAAACACAGTACATATTTCTGTAGTCGCTATTTACAGACACACATACATACATACCCAAACACAGTACATTGCCTATTGAAAATTTAATTTCAATTAAATACTTACATTCAGCGATGAGACAAATACATGTTCCCTTTACTAGCATTAAATATAAAAGCTTGCATTGCTTGACACCATAAGGAAATAAACCTTTTTATTTCAAATCATCAGGTGTTAATGGGTCATCGCATGAGAAACAATATCTGAAGGCTAAACATTAGTTGTTTTCTAAATATTCCAACAATAACAAACATCTATCATGTCAGGG
This sequence comes from Bulinus truncatus, assembly GCA_021962125.1. Classification (NCBI taxonomy): domain Eukaryota; kingdom Metazoa; phylum Mollusca; class Gastropoda; family Planorbidae; genus Bulinus; species Bulinus truncatus. The sequence continues at coordinate 3,854,731 of JAGDYQ010000059.1, forward strand.
ATAACTCTCCTAAACTATTTATTTTCATCTTAGGAAAGCAGTTGAATAAATTGACCTCTATATGACACGGCTAAAACGAGATAGACAACTAGGCTTTTTCAATGGGTCTTTACGGTATTCTGGCATTGCTGAAACTTTAGCCAATCAGATTCAATGATGCGCAAGTATTCAATCAGCACTCGGGGATTTCTATGTTACATCTCGGGTAACCTCCCTTGGCCTTCATGCTGTGCTCTAATGTTAGGATGTGGCAGATAGATATTTATTAAAAAGTGAAAAACAGCAACAAAAGAACAGGGGCCAGAACCGTCAATGTGAGGCCATTTGTGCGAACTTACAAAGTATGTCTGTAGACAGGAGGAGTAACTGTGTCTGTAGACAGGAGGAGTAACTGTGTCTGTAGACAGGAGGAGTAACTGTGTCTGTAGACAGGAGCAGTAACTGTATCTGTAGACAGGAGGAGTAACTGTGTCTGTAGACAGGAGGAGTAACTGTGTCTGTAGACAGGAGGAGTAACTGTGTCTGTAGACAGGAGGAGTAACTGAGTCTGTAGACAGGAGGAGTAACTGTGTCTGTAGACAGGAGGAGTAACTGTGTAGACAGGAGGAGTAACTGTATCTGTAGACAGGAGGAGTAACTGTGTCTGTAGACAGGAGGAGTAACTGTGTCTGTATAACATTTGAAACGAAAAGTAATTTAAACACTACAAACAGTTCTTACACTGTTGTTGAATAGAATGAATTTGAGTACTGTTAACCTGATTATTTACAAAACCTCTTTAAAAATATGTCAACTATAAATAGGTTTGACTGCTAAAATGGTGCTAAATTGTCTGAAGTATTTACAAGGTTCTCCAAACGGCTACTTTTAAATGAGACATGAAATATTTGATAATGCTAATTGTTGTCGCTCCAAACCTAATGTATTAAGTCTGGTACATTACAGTACTGGTCACACCTAATTTATTAAGTCTGGTACATTACAGCACTGTTCACACCTAATGTATTAATCTGGTACATTACAGTACTGGTCACACATAATGTATTAAGTCTGGTACATTACAGTACTGGTCACAACTAATGTATTAAGCCTGGTACATTACAGTACTGGTCACACCTAATGTAATACAAAAGTACTGTCACACCTAATGTAATACAAAAGTGCTATATATATATATATATATATATATATACATATAAACAATGGCACTTTGCGAGCCGTACAAAGTAAGGCTATGACACTCTTAACGTCATCATTGTTTTAATGTATAAATATTGACGTTACAATGGACATTATGTATTCAATGTCTCTAGAATTTAATTTCTTACTCTGATTAAATGGTTTAATAGTATATAGAAACATTTAAAATCAAATTTTAATTTCAGATTTCCATCTTCATTTCAAATTCTTTTTTTTATAGTCTCTTTCAATAATTTTCTTGTCAGTCCAACATCAGGAAGACTTCCGACCTGCCAACATTTTCCCAATCACTGGTTACCATTTTTTGCGAAAACTTTTTGGGCGTCTGTTTATTGGAAATAGGGAAAGTAAACAATTGTATACATTAGTACATTAGTCTCTATTCTACTTTATAGACAGTTTTGTACATTGGTATCATACACAAACTCTGACATTTTAAAGAAGAAGAATTTGTATATTTGTATAGCAGACATTTTCTTTTTTGGATTTGATGTTAACGAAAAAACGTAAATTTGTTTTTACAGTGATCATTTTTTCTACTGTAAGACCAACTACATGCGGTCACATCTTACGGTAAACAAGTCAAACCTCGTGAGTAGTAAAACGAAGAGAGAGCTCAATCAATGGAAGTTTTAATTTAACTGAAGGAAATTCTTTTTTTCATGGTCTCTTTGTTTTGTCCTCAATTCTTTAGTTATAATAATGTAGAATATAAAATACTCTCCAAACAGTAATTTACTATGGTGTATTGTTTATAAATAACTGCCTAAAGTTTTGAAGCTTTCTATATACATGTATCTCACATTGACACTCAATTTAAATATATCCTTAAATTAAACACCCCTGACATAAATTATACAAGTCAGTTAAGTTTAGGTTTTTCCATTGTTTCACAGAAATCGTGTTCCGTAAACTGACAGAAATGTTTTTTCTTCAATTATTTTTCTCTTAATTACTATTAATGTATTTTTAAATGTGTCTTTCTACTGGCTCATAAATATGGTGGTTCTACTGGCTCATAAATATGGTGGTTCTACTGGCTCATAAATATGGTTGATCTACTGGTTCATGTATATATTTTTTCTACTGGTTAGTAGATTTGGCGGTTCCACTGGTTTATAGACATAGTAGTTCCACTGTGAAAAAATTTCAATCTAAATCTGACAACTCATTGAATGATGCTAAATCCCATCGGGGATATCTTGGTGGTCTGAGAGAGTGAAAGACTTAGGTCAACCGGACCATATGACGTCATCATTGAGACCCTATTAGATATAAGTTGGACGAAAACTATTTTTTTTTTGTATATTTAAAAAGTTAAGTTATTTCAATCTGTTATTCTTAGTAGTCGAATATCAAAAAATTGCACAAGACAAATTATATTCATGTAATCTTTACATATTTACAATATATCAGATAAAAATATCTCAGATAGCAATACATCTTATAACAATATCTCTGATAACGTAAAATAAAGTATTATTCAACGATTGTTTATAGTTTCCAACCTACTAAATCTTTTTTATAATGCTAAATATAAATATAACAGGGGAGATAAAGCAAATAACAAAAAGTAGTTCGTCAACTGGATACTTAGATCCAGGCTAAGAATTCTCTCCCTTTGTACCACATTGTCCTGTCTTCAATGTCCATGTTGACCATTTAAAGACAAAAAAACTTGGAGGTTAATTCCCTTATCTAAAGTGTGCCCCCCATCTCTCACAACATTCTTTTGCATATCTTTATGTTTTCTCTTTATTTCTTCTATTGCTCCAGATTTTAAGTTTTCTCTTTTCTTACTGACCTTTTATTCTGGGTTATTTTCCTTTATTTTTTCTAAATTTGATAGAGGTCAAACTCTGCTTTGACCTTTACACCGAAGAGAAATAGTACATTTAGAAGAAGATATCTATAACAACACAACGACTGTATTACCTCGGCTCTGTACAGAGTTATTCCCACAATAGTTGGTGTTACAAGTTGTTCCCACAATAGTTGGTGTTACAAGTTGTTCCCACAATAGTTGGTGTTACAAGTTGTTCCCACAAAAGTTGGTTTTACAAGTTGTTCCCCAATAGTTGGTGTTACAAGTTGTTCCCACAATAGTTGGTGTTACAAGTTGTTCCCACAATATTTGGTGTTACAAGTTGTTCCCACAATAGTTGGTGTTACAAGTTGTTCCCACAATAGTTGGTGTTACAAGTTGTTCCCACAATAGTTGGTGTTACGAGTTGTTCCCACAATAGTTGGTGTAACGAGTTGTTCCCACAATAGTTGGTGTTACAAGTTGTTCCCACAATAGTTGGTGTTACAAGTTGTTCCCACAATAGTTGGTGTTACAAGTTGTTCCCACAATAGTTGGTGTTACAAGTTGTTCCCACAATAGTTGGTGTTACAAGTTGTTCCCACAATAGTTGGTGTTACAAGTTATTCCCGCAATAGTTGGTATCACGAGTTGTTCCCGCAATAGTTGTTGTTACAAGTTGTTCCCGCAATAGTTGGTGTAACGAGTTGTTCCCGCAATAGTTGTTGTTACAAGTTGTTCCCGCAATAGTTGGTGTAACGAGTTGTTCCCGCAATAGTTGGTTTAACGAGTTGTTCCCGCAATAGTTGTTGTTACGAGTTGTTCCCGCAATAGTTGGTGTAACGAGTTGTTCCCGCAATAGTTGTTGTTACAAGTTGTTCCCGCAATAGTTGGTGTAACGAGTTGTTCCCGCAATAGTTGGTGTAGCGAGTTGTTCCCGCAATAGTTGTTGTTACAAGTTGTTCCCGCAATAGTTGGTGTAACGAGTTGTTCCCGCAATAGTTGGTTTAACGAGTTGTTCCCGCAATAGTTGTTGTTACGAGTTGTTCCCGCAATAGTTGGTGTAACGAGTTGTTCCCGCAATAGTTGTTGTTACAAGTTGTTCCCGCAATAGTTGGTGTAACGAGTTTTTCCCGCAATAGTTGGTGTAACGAGCTGTTCCCGCAATAGTTGGTGTAACGAGCTGTTCCCGCTATAGTTGGTGTGTACGAGTTATTCCCGCAATAGTTGGTGTTACAAGTTGTTCCCGCAATAGTTGGTGTAACGAGTTGTTCCCGCAATAGTTGGTGTGTACGAGTTGTTTCCGCAATAGTTGTTGTTACAAGTTGTTCCCGCAATAGTTGGTGTAACGAGTTGTTCCCGCAATAGTTGGTGTTACATGTTGTTCCCGCAATAGTTGTTGTTACGAGTTGTTCCCGCAATGGTTGGTGTGTACGAGTAATAAAGATTATTAAATGTATCAAGCATATTAAAAAGATAAGAGAAGAGCAATATGTGATCCATTTAAATATTTTATACGTTTAGTTTGAAAAATAAATAATTCTGACATCTTTCTAATTGTAAAGCCGTAAATTAATCTTCATTATTTTTTATGCTTTCTTGTTGCTTAAAATATATACACACAGTCAAAACTATTTATCCATTTATCTCTGTCTCACACAAAAAGCTATATCTATGTATCTTTATATCTCTGTCTCACACACAAAGCCATATCTATGTATCTTTATATCTCTGTCTCACACACAAAGCCATATCTATGTATCTTTATATCTCTGTCTCACACACAAAGCCATATCTATGTATCTTTATATCTCTGTCTCACACACAAAGCCATATCTATGTATCTTTATATCTCTTTCTCACACACAAAGCCATATCTATGTATCTTTTTATCTCTATCTCACACACAAAGCCATATCTATGTATCTATCTCTGTCTCACACACAAAGCCATATCTATGTATCTATCTCTGTCTAGCACAATCTGTATACATCGCTACAATGTCTAAGATCACAGTAACTCTATAATATTGAAAAGCGCCTGCTGTGTAAGTTGCGATAAAATTACTTTGAAAAGATCAGAATTACCATATAATTTATCTGTTTATCAAAGGATATGAAGAGATTCTGTGTCGAATGTACTAATGAAGACTAATTAAACTTGATAAACGTAAGAACAGGTTTATTTCTTTTAACATAAAAACCCATTTATTGATCTATTGTTGCTATTCTATTGTTTTATTTTTCATATAAAATACATAACTTCCGTTTTTTATTCATAACGGCTTCATTGGGAAGATTCAGTTGACTTTCAGCTATCCGAACTTATGTTGTGCAATGTGATTCACGATACTGCCAAAGTCGAACATGGTGTAGATCACACACACACACACACATATATATATATATATATATATATATATATATATATATATATATATATCTTAAAAATCGTGTTCTTAGTAATGATGGTAAACTTAAATTATTGCATTGATTATATTAGCTAGGTATCAAGATAAATGAAATATACTCCCATATTGTCTTTGGCTGTTGACTAGAGACGATTTGATGTATGTTAGTTACATCGAGTCACAAAAGAAATCAAAAGCTTGTACAATGTATTTCCATGCACTGTGTTATAAAACCTCAACTTACAATGTATGCAGTTATCTCGTCCTGCTAGACCGTTAATTGGCTAGTTTATTGCCAGGCTAACTTTCCATTCCTGGAATGTCCTCAATTTATGGTCCTTTTTATTCCCAGTGTTTCAGCTGACTGGTCAGTGTGTTAATCCAGACATTTCAAATCACTGGCAACTAATAGGAAACCAGTTGATGGCCCAGTTCTGGATTATGCTCAATCCGCTACTAGTAATCCCGTATGGTCATGATGGCTGAGTTCATTGTAGAATAAAACTTGAACAAAGATAAGGCTCATATTTCCAGTTGGAAATATTCTTTCTTAACAATGATATCCCATCAAACAAAATCTATTACGTCAACAGATATTGTAATTAAAATTGACACCAAAATGAACACAATTATAAAGAAACAAAAATGTACATCTGGCCAAGAAACTTGTTTTTATCAAATTCTAGAAGTTTTGTGTTTTAGAACATTCTATATTTTGGTTCTATTTTATTTTACGCCAAGAACTGTATTTATATATTGTTAATTTTTCAGAATTTGTTTTTATTAGTTTAAATGTTAAAAAGAATTCTATGAACAAAAACAATTAGCATGAGCTAGGCAGACTACTATTATCATCAGATTTATTTTTATATTATTTGTTATCGTTTGACTATTTTAAACTCCAATCTGTTTATTATTTTCAAGACAACAATCATTGGAATGATGATTTGTATTATTATGTTTAATATTTCGTACTTTCACATCTCATATTTAAAACCACAGAAACTTTTTAAAAGTGTACAATTTTTAATATAAATATTTATCGAACTGAGACGCAGATAAAAAGAAATTAACATTTCAACAGTAAACAGTAAACAGTATTCTTGATTGTCACTTTTGATCTTCAGCAGACCGACATAAGACGAAAAAAAATATTTAGACACAGTTAGCTTTACAAACTGGCATTATTTAGACACAGCTTTACTAACTAGCATTATTTAGACACAGCTTTACTAACTAGCATTATTTAGACACAGCTTTACTAACTAGCATTATTTAGACACAGCTTTACTAACTAGCATTATTTAGACACAGCTTTACTAACTAGCATTATTTAGACACAGCTTTACTAGCTAGCATTATTTAGACACAGTTTTACTAACTAGCATTATTTAGACACAGCTTTACTAACTAGCATTATTTAGACACAGTTAGCTTTACTAACTAGCATTAGACACAGCTTTACTAACTAGCATTATTTAGACACAGCTTTACTAACTAGCATTATTTAGACACAGCTTTACTAACTAGAATTATTTAGACACAGTTAGCTTTACTAACTAGCATTATTTAGACACAGCTTTACTAACTAGCATTATTTAGACACAGCTTTACTAACTAGCATTATTTAGACACAGTTAGCTTTACTAACTAGCATTATTTAGACACAGCTTTGCTAACTGGCATTATTTAGACACAGCTTTACTAACTAGCATTATTTAGACACAGCTTTACTAACTAGCATTATTTAGACACAGTTAGCTTTACTAACTAGCATTATTTAGACACAGTTAGCTTTACTAACTAGCATTATTTAGACACAGTTAGCTTTACTAACTAGCATTATTTAGACACAGCTTTACTAACTAGCATTATTTACCAATAAAAATGTACACACAAAACAAATTATTGATGTATGTGCTGCTTGATAGATCGTTAATAATTGTGACAAATGTCACATGTATGAGATAGAGTAGAAATTGGTGAGAGAAATATTTACTTGTCACTTGGTGGATTGATTAAACACAGACACTTCACAGGTGTAGTGGACGGAGGGGTTAAAGTAGCCAGCCCTCTTTGTGGAGTCATCATGTTTCTATGATTATATAGGTCAGGGGAGTCTGGTTCCGTCTACACAATACAATCATTAGTTCCCTGTGAAATAATTTTAACAGATCGATGTTATGATGACACTGTCTGACCCCATACACAGAATCGTCTGACTGTAACACACTCACACGCACATACACCCAGACAAATGCATACAGACTGAATACACTCATATACCTGCACATATACCTGCACATATAACTGCACATATTCCTGCACATATATCTGCACATATACTTGCACATATACCTGAACATATACATGCACATATACCTACATATATACCTGCACATATACCTGCACATATACCTGCACATATACATGCAAACTGAACACATAATCACACATATACAAAGACTAATTCGTTAAGATATAATACATATGAACACATAGATCGAAAGAAATGAAATTAGTTGAATTCCTCAATCATGTCGTTAACACTATTAGTATTGGGAGATCAAGATGTACAGGGTGGGTGGGAGGGTATTAGGATGTTTGTTGGTAGAAAGCTTTCCATGAAAAAAATCGAGAATATTTCATGCATCAGCTGTTGCTACTTCATCTGCTACATCTGGTGCTGCCTAATTAGTTGTTGCTAATTCATTGACTGCTAAATCAGTTGTTGCTACTTCATTGGCTGTTAAATCAGTTACTATATATATATATATATATATATATATATATATATATATATATACGTACACACACACATATGTACAATTTAATTACAGATTTGTATATTTTCGATAGGTTCATGTCATCAATGAAAACTGTACATATATTTAAAAATTAAGACACTGTTTTTTAATTTATATTTCATATAAAAGAATCATAATTTTTAAAATTAAAAAAAAGTACACCTATATAGTTTATAGTTAGTATGTGTTCTCTTGACTGAAAGGTAATTGAAAGAATGACTCATTTTATCACACATTAAAAAATAAACTGTCTAAGGAGTATCAAAGACGACGGTGACTAAGTTAGTCACATGATATCCAACATAAAGTTATTAAAGACGACGGTAACTAAGTTAGTTACATTAAATCCAACATAAAGTTATATAAGATGATAGTGACTAAGGTAGTCACATTGAAACCAACATAAAGTTATATCTGAGAAGCAGATAACTTTCTAATAGATGTATGTCTCATACTTAACTGGGACGGTTTACGTCATTAATTATCCTGTTCTGGCTAACCTTTCTCTATGACAGTGATGTTTAACCCCCCACAAGGTATACCATATATTGCAGTGACTTGGGTGTAATCCACAGATTAGATATTACATAGATTGAGCAAGCCTCGTTTTGAAACAATGTTTTCTTCGCCGTCATTAATGATATACACTCTCATCAGTCCATTTATTGAATAGAAATGTTTATCCTACTAATAAAGCAGCTAGCTTGTCGTCCGTCCGGGCGGCGGCGTGTGGGGAAGCCGTCGCTATAAATAATCTATGACGTCCCGATGGTACAATTTTTTTTTTGCAGAATGGGATCGTCGTCGCTATAAATAAAAACAAGCAATTTAAGTCTTTTCCGTTTCGGACAAAGGACATTTTAGAGCATTTTCGTGTAAGCAGTGGCTACGGTTACGCCGGACTAAATCCGTATTTTTTTTCCGGGTTACAGCCATAGATGTTTGCTCCACGTGTATGGATTTTGGTTAATAGAGAGGGAAGTAATCACGTTGAATAACTGTTACAAAAATAAATAATGATTACGCCCCTTTGATTAGCTTTTATTATTTATATTTAAAATATAAGCAAAAACGGTACATAAAAAACTCTTATTTTCGGCCCTGAGAGGTCAGATCGCAAAATGGACCAAGGTGTTTACTTGGCAGGCCAAGACCTACAAAATGATATATACAACATGGGTCTAGGACTTATGGTTGTTGAGATCTAGGGTGATGACGGACAGACAGACAAACAGACGGGTGCTGTATCGTGCCTTCGTGCTGCAAAATGGCATATTAAAGTACATGTAGTTATTTTTTACTTTTCAATGCATTTTTATAAAAAACGTTTTTGAATGCTTTGTTTTGATTTTAACATTGATAGAATTAAGGGCAAAACGTAACGGGTGAGATAAATTAGCATCCATATCTTTACCTAATGGTGTTTAGTTTGATTTGGTTAGTTGGTTTGCTTTGGTTGATTTGGTTGGTTTGGTTTGGTTGGTTGGTTGGTTTGTTTGGTTGGTTATTTTGGTTTGGTTTAGTTGGTTAGCGTTGACGGGTAAAACGTAATTTGTGACGCATAAATAGTAGGTCATTTCTGCACATTAGGAAGGTGGCATACGTCAGCACCTAATTAATCTAATCAATCGTATTTAAAAATTCAGTAGTTAATTGATTTCCATATGGTGTACAATTTTATATCTATAAATAAAAAAATAATCTTCACTTGAATTCGTGTTAATAGTTCTTGGCTAATGAAGACAGTGGTAAGACAAAAATTCTACGCACAATATATTTGCAACGGAAATGTTTTTGCTGGATGAGTGCACGATGGCATCGAGCCATGCTTTAGATGCAATTGGTAGATCACTAAGAGATGTTGCTCAAACCGGGAATTTACTAAGTTTTTTGCTATGCACTTGGAATTCCGTGTTAATAGTTCATATTAGTTCTCATATTAAACATTGAATTGAGATAAATCCTTTAGTTGCGAATGCAACGGGCAACTACTAGTTATATTAAAGCTCCTAAAACTCATGAATTAAATAATATCGGTATATTATCGTTTTTTAATATTTATAAAACAAATTGAAAGCTTTTTTATACATAGTTCATGAAGTGTAAATATGGCTGTGTGTTTTTATGAATGGAAAGCGTCATTTGAGTCAAAAGCGAATAACAACAATGGCGCGAGAGTTTTAACACAAAACCGAGGACTATTATATATCGATGCGCTATCTGTATAATATATAATCTCTGGTGTAATCAGTGGTGTCGAACTATCTCAAATTGAATTTTTAGAGCATTTTCTAAAAAAAACGCTCTATTGTCCCCGTTTTGTCTGTCTGTCCGTCCGTCATCACCCTAGATCTCAACAACCATGAGTCCTAGACCCATGATGTATATATCATTTTGTAGGTCTTGGCCTGCCAAGAAATGACTTTTTCCATTTCGCGATCTGACCTCTGAGGGCCGTAAAAGGGGGCTTATAAAGTACCGTTTTTTACTATATAAGCTTTATTAATAAAGGAGCGCCCTATATCTCAGCAATCATAAGTCCTAGACCCATGATGTATATATCATTTTGTAGGTCTTGGCCTGCCATGTGTACATCAAAAGTTCATTTCGCGATAGAACCTCTGAGGGCCGGGCTTCAGGGCTCCTAAGGAGCTTATATATTATATATACACCTTGTACGTTCAATAACCCATTCATTTGGTGCAAAATACTGCAGCACGTAGTTTCACCAAGATTTAGTAAGAAACTCATCAAATGAAATAGTAAGCTTGTGTTCTGAGTCTAATTGAAAGTATCAGAGCTATGCAACAATTGACGGAGTTTTCGGACGATTAAATGACTATAATTTCGAATGTTTTCAATTATGAGTCCTATTTCAGTAACCACAAACCACTTGTAGTTAGATGTAAGAGAAAATATTTTTTTTTCAAATATAAAGAAACGTCTTTATAATATTTTTTTTTTTACAGATATATGCATTACACAATTGAATTTATAAACATTTCCAAAATTTACAAATATTTACTGAAAGCTAACATACGTACTGATACATAACAAGAAAATGCGCTAACACGTCCTGTGTCCAGAATGGAACAGGCTTAATTGCTTGTTTACATTTACTAGCCAACAAATATTTATAACTGAAGAAAACATTTATCACTGAACTATATTCCATTTAATTACATAAAAAAAAAAATTGTCATGATGTCAGTAAATATTTATCATTAGGTCTGTTTATAAATATTTATCATTAAGTCTGTTTATAAATATTTATCATTAGGTCTGTTTATAAATATTTATCATTAGGTCAGTTTATAAATATTTATCATTAGGTCAGTTTATAAATACTTATCATTAGGTCAGTTTATAAATATTTATCATTAGGTCTGTTTATAAATATTTATCATTAGGTCTGTTTATACATATTTATCATTAGGTCTGTTTATAAATATTTATAATTAGGTCAGTTATAAATATTTATCATTAGGTCTGTTTATAAATATTTATCATTAGGTCTGTTTATAAATATTTATCATTAGGTCAGTTTATAAATATTTATCATTAGGTCAGTTTATAAATATTTTTAGTATGAAGTCTATTAATTAAAAAAATGATCAATACATATTTATGTAAGATTTAAAACAAAAATATCTAGCTGTAATCAATGACCGTGATTGAGTTCAATGCAATAGAATTTAAATTAGCTCAAAATGGATTTCATAGATCAGTTAAATTTAAATTATTTATAAAGATACATTGTATTTTGATAATTTATTGCAACCATATTAAAATATTTCTCTAAATTCTTTTAACATAAAAAATGTATACATATATCCATTAGTCAATATGTGTATCATAGTTTGAATAAAGTTTCATTTCACACACTATTTATAGATGTACAATAATGTACATACACATGACAACATTAGTTTTAATGAACGTCTTATAAATAAATCCACATGCAATTTGCCGATGAACTCAATTTAGATTGCAAGAGCTCATAACCGTCCACAAGATGCTATTTTAGGGACTACAGGAACCACATAAAAGATCTATTTTGACCACTGGCCTAAATAAGAGCAGCATCCTTCAATGAGTTGGCCAGCATTGATTTCATTTAGTGTTCTATAATCCAATGTAGTGCACATCATGAGTGTATCGTATGGCATGATATAATATTTAATTAGACTCATCCTTTAATCACACATTTATAATTGGCTTTCATACACAAATATGGAATTCTATTAAAAAAAAATTCCTGAGAATAAATATTTCAACTGACTCTTATAATTTTCTTTCAAATTTTTTAGAAACAAAAGTGATTTTTTTTATTTAATGTTGAACTTGTTTTGTTCAGAAGTAAAGTGCGAGGGATAACTAAGTCATTTTGTTATGACTAGTTCAAGTGTTTAGTTGTGACTAGTTCAACTGTTTAGTTATGACTAGTTCAAGTATTTTAGTTGTGACTAGTTCAACTGTTTAGTTATGACTAGTTCAAGTGTTTAGTTGTAACTAGTTCAATTGTTAAGTTGTGACTAGTTCAAGTGTTTAGTTGTAACTAGTTCAACTGTTTAGTTATGACTAGTTCAAGTGTTTAGTTGTGACTAGTTCAACTGTTTAGTTATGACTAGTTCAAGTGTTTAGTTGTAACTAGTTCAATTGTTTAGTTATGACTAGTTCAAGTGTTTAGTTGTAACTAGTTCAATTGTTAAGTTGTGACTAGTTCAAGTGTTTAGTTATGACTATTTGAAGTGTTTAGCTATGACTAGTTCAAGTGTTTAGTTGTGACTAGTTCAAGTGTTTAGTTGTGACTAGTTCAAGTGTTTAGTTGTGACTAGTTCAAGTAGTTCTAATTCAAGTATTTAGTTATGACTAGTTCAAGTAGTTATGACTAGTTAATGTGTTTAATTATGACTAATTCAAATGATTAGTTATGACTACTTCCAGTCGTTGTCGGGAACATGTTCAGTAGTTCAGGGAACATCCCTAGTTTTGATATATTTTTTTTTATTTTCTAAATAAAACTAAAATGGAAGGAAAAGTATTATTACCAGGTTTTATGACTTATCGGATGCTTTTTAAAAATATTAACAAACAAATAAACAAACCGGCGGTAGAGATGAGTTATTAAAAGTGATATTCATATGATTAGCACTGGAGTATTTAAGAAGATTTTTAAATAGCTAAAATAAGACCAATTAGTGAAGAGGTTCATTTCTCGACTATTAGCTGATTAGCTGAAGTTATGAATAAAATAAAATACACGAAAAACTGTGAAACACCCTGTAACTCATTTAAAATTCTAGAATAAAGATAATAATTATGACACAATGCACCAACTAGTGACACTATGGCACAATGCAACCAATTAGTGAAACTTATGAACTTGGCTCATTAGAGTTTGTTTGTTGAGTTTGTTAAGATGTGGACATCTCCAAACACTGGGCCAAATCAACTGGACGTAAATAGTTAACCTTCTTACTTTTGTTTGTTTATTGTATGTAACCTCAGACTCCTTTTCAATGTTTTCTCTGGATTATTTTCGTTTAGTTCTACTTACTTACTATTATGATACAACGATAGCTCGCGTTGAACCTAATAATATAGTGTTACGTACGCTTATGGCTAATGATATTAAACTGTTTATTTTGTTAAATTACAGCACATACACAAACACACACACATATATATATACACACACGTATATCTATCTACCTATCTATCTAATGTTTCCATTTAAAAAAAAAGTTATTTCTATTTTATCAAAAGTTTATACATTTGCATTATTTATAAACACTGTAAGAGGACACAAGAAAGGTGTGTGTGGAAAATTATGTTTTCTTCTAATGATTTATACGTCAGTGACAGAAGTGCGACTGTAGAAGAACTGTAGTGGCAGCATTAGTGGGAGCTGTGGTGGCAACTGTATTACCAACTAAAGTATATCTTGTTTCAGATTTATTACTTTTATCTAAACACAGTGACGTAACCAGCTTTTATGATGTTCGGATGTACTCTCACAAATCGCACCGACTCAAAATCCGAACGCCTGTAATGTCGAATCTATTTTAACCAAGCAAAGGTATTAAAATGCCTTTGAATATAAAGGTGCTTTCAGATTCGATTTGTCCTTAGTCTTATTTCAGTGTCGTTGTCTAACTCTACTTTCTCTTTGAACTATCTCAGTAATAACTGCGGGCTGAGACTTACTCTCTTAGAGCCATAACATAAGGTACCTACCATAAAGGCCAATAGCAAGCAAGCTAACCGACTGGCTCACCCTGTAGTCTGCCAGCCAGGGGCACTCAAATATCACATGATCTACGGTTTCATCAACTACTCTGCAGTGTCAGCAAAGGGATTCTTCATTGGGTCTCAGCCTCCCAAAGTACGCACCTATAGGACTTTGCCTATACCGATCCTTCTCCGCCCCCACCACGGGACAGTTTTGGACGGCTGCTCCATCTGTCTGCGGACATTTCTGCCGGTCACCCCATTGTCCCAACATGAGAACCACCGAGTTCGTTCAAAGTTACAATACTCCCTTAGATCTAATGCCAACATATGTGCCTTCATACTATTTTCATTTGTTATCCAATTAGATTTGTGCACCTTTTGTTTTCTTAATTTTTGTCTAAACATTGAGAAATCTCAGTGCATTTATCATTCAAATATATAACTTATGTCTTGTTTAATCTTATAATTGGACGGAGAATAGGCTTACAGAATGTACATTGAACAGGAAGTACATCTTCATATGTGGGTTATAGAAATTGTAATATTCTACTATTTAATGCTTAATGGTTAGTAATTAGGTCACGAAACTGTAGTCTGCTAAATAAATTGTAAAATACCTGTTTGTTGTAACATAACTGAAGCATGGTTTATTGCACAGTTTCCTATTAGCAAATGCGGTGGTTTGGTAAACCTAAATGTTGATAAAACATTATTCTAAACACACGATGTTGATAAAACATTATTCTAAACACACGATGTTGATAAAACATTATTCTAAACACACGATGTTGATAAAACATTATTCTATACACACGATGTTGATAAAACATTATTCTAAACACACGATGTTGATAAAACATTATTCTAAACACACGATGGTGATAAAACATTATTCTAAACACACGATGTTGATAAAACATTATTCTAAACACACGATGTTGATAAAACATTATTCTAAACACACGATGTTGATAAAACATTATTCTAAACACAAGATGTTGATAAAACATTATTCTAAACACACGATGTTGATAAAACATTATTCTAAACACACGATGTTGATAAAACATTATTCTAAACACACGATGTTGATAAAACATTATTCTAAACACACGATGTTGATAAAACATTATTCTAAACACACGATGTTGATAAAACATTATTCTAAACACACGATGTTGACAAAACATTATTCTAAACACACGATGTTGATAAAGAAAATATTATAATTCGGAGGTGTTACAATATAATTTTCCCGAAGTTCTGATAATTACAATATTATAAACCTGAGCTGTTTGATGCAAGTCGTTATACAGCTATTTTTTCTTTTGTTTATATTTCTATCATTGGTGTGTGTGTGTGTGTATTTTTGTGTGTGTGTGACTTCTATTAAAGACAATTGTTTAGGACGTTAACAAAACGATTGGCTTGAATCAAGAGATTATTTTCTCTTTAGGTTTTCATTCAATACCGAGCAGGCGGCTTTTAAAAGCATTAAGTTTTTACCGAACAGAGTTGCAGATTTTCTTTTATGTCCACATGAAAGTTGACCGGAGATTTCCACAGACCCATGACACGAACAGTCCAGTAGTCACGTGACAGATGTGGCGCGGAGGGTGACTGGGATACTCTGACTACACAGCCCAACAAAAAAAATTTTTTTGCGAGTTGCCAAGAATATTTGAATGAATTTATAGCAACTCATGAGTGCTGATTTCAAAACTGCAACTGCTTTTGCTGAATTGGCTCTAGTTTCTGAGATATTGGACACCATTAAAAATATGATTGTACCTATTGTGTAAAACAAATGCAATAAGTTGTCTGTTGTTTAATTTAAATATACCAAGTTATAACTTGGTTTATTTTTTTCTCTTTTATTGCTGCTTTCTAAAGACATCACGAGTTCATCACGAAGATGCTGCAAAAGTAATCCGAATGTATTCTGTTACATCTGTGGAGCAGGCTTGCGGAGCCGCCATATTTTTTTTCGGCTCCGGCTCCCACAAATTTTGACGGCTCCGGCTCCGGCTCCCTATTAAGATAGTATCACACGAGACAAAAAATTGTGTAATTGCTCCACGCTAACATCCCGCTGATAAAAAGTTATGCAAATTTTGCCGCGTTCACCCCCAGAGTCAGGAACTTGAAAAATATATGCATTGTCCATTGTCGGTTTTACTAAAAACAAACCTTTTCAGTGCATCCAGAATTATATCATTATTTTCCATCGAGGTTTCTCTAGTCGCCATTTTCAAAAGTAATAAAAAGTTATTTCAATGATCAAATTAGCAAATAGTAAAATGATACATTATTTAAAATATTTTAAAGACTTCAGTATTTATATTTATTATTGATTAATTCGAAGTGACTATTCGGACCCGGGCAGGCCCGTAGCCAGGATTATTGCATTGGGGGGGGGGGGAGAATTTTTTTCGGCCGGGGGGGGGGGCGTGCCGAAGAACTGATTCTGGGGTACAGCGGCGGATCTAGACAACTTTGACGGGGGGGGGGCAAAACTTTGACCCCCGGGGGGCGGTTCGAAACTGTTTTCAGTGTTGAAAATTGGTCTTTGAACAAAAAATATTTCGATAATTTAATGATATATTACTATAACTTGCGATAACCGGGGGGGGGGGGGACATGCCCCTCGGCCCCTCCCCATAATTCCGCCCCTGGTGGGGTAGAAGAAATGTTTGGGGGGGGGCGAAGATGGAGGTGCGAAGCGCCGAAAGCTTGCGAACGGAGAGGAGGGGTTTTGGGAGGGGACCTCAGTGAGTCCCTTCCCCAAGAAATTTTTTGCAGTTCCATATCTGGAATGGTGCATTTTAGTACCGATTGTTTAGCTATTAATTAGAAATATATAATTTTAACTACGTTTCAATAGTTCATGCATGTTGCAGTTTTGTTAAAAATAATTTAAATAGTAAAGAGTTTTAATGACAAAAATTTATTGAGGCTGAGCAATTTCTGATTCCTGTTTTAAATATATTGACCATTTGTTCTGCTACACAATTGTTACATAATAGATACCTGATTTATATCATTATACTGTTGGTTAAACGTACAACCCGGGAAGAACGACAAAGATGCACGAATATAGCTTGGCTATTTGTGTGATATTTCTTATAAAATATTGAAAACAAAGAACAGATCTATCAACAACAAATGACCAGTCGCAATTATTCAATTTAAAATAAAATTAATTCTGCTAAAAAGTAAATTTGCAAAATAAATAACATCACTCAGAAATCATGGAGTTTGTACTTTATTATTTTATTATACATATGTATAAAAGTGAAGTCAGAAGTCAATATTATTTTATTAACTTAAATAAGTTGCAAGTTGCCCTCAGAAGATATTAATATATAAAACTATTACAAGGTTACGAAAAGGGCCCACCGACAGACATTTCGGGTCCCTGGGCAGGGGTGAAACGGGCCCCCGTGCTGATATTAATATTTTCAAAAGTT
Source organism: Bulinus truncatus (assembly GCA_021962125.1). Classification (NCBI taxonomy): domain Eukaryota; kingdom Metazoa; phylum Mollusca; class Gastropoda; family Planorbidae; genus Bulinus; species Bulinus truncatus. The sequence goes on from JAGDYQ010000059.1 coordinate 3,872,659, forward strand.
GATTGGCCAGCTCAGTCCGGGCCCCTAAAACAAAATTGAACAAAATGATTGATGTTTTATAGCCGTTATTATTAAAATTTTTGTCAAAAAGCTCAAATCATGCACGGGGGGGGGAGGGGGACTCAGGTCATGAACGGGGGGTCAGCCCTCTAGCCCGTTCTGGCTACGGGCCTGGACCCGGGTACCAATAAACTCCGATTTTTATTCGGACCCCGTTCCAATAAACTCCGATTGTTATTCGGACCCGTGGCAAATATGCACTTAGCTTAGCTATACATAAACTTTATTATTGTTTTTTGTTTATTTTTTTATAATTGTTTGAATTGTATGATTTAATCGTTACTCAGTGTCAAGGGTTTCACTAAGCGGACTCTGTATTATTATTTTTCGGGTTCCGTCTAATAAAGTTTAAATATAGCTAAGCTTAGTGCATATTTGCCACGGGTCCGAATAACAATCGAATTTTATTGGGACCCGGGTCCGAATAGCCACAGCCTTATAAATGTATCTGCTCTGTTTCAGATATTCTGTTTATAATAAAATTGTTAAATACAGAAAGCTACCATTTTGTTTTTAGTCTATTACAAATTGTAGGAGGCAAACAATCAAACAAATTTGTAATTTTAAAGCTAAAAAAAAAATTCTGCTGTAAAAAAAAAACCATTTGGGAGCCGTGGAGCCGCCAGATTTTTTCGGCTCCGGCTCCGGCTCCAGCAAAAAGTAGCGGCTCCCGGCTCCTCGGCTCCGGCTCCGGCTCCGCAAGCCTGCTGTGGAGAATACTTGATTGAAAAGCAAAGAAGAAATATAACCGACTTTGTGCAGCAGGCATATTTGGCTTATTTCGGTGTGAAGCTGGGAAACCAAGACAAGTCTTGGGCTCCCCATAAGGTCTGAAAAAACTGTGTGGAGAGCCTACAGCAGTGGACAAATGGTGAGAAGAAAAGTCTAAGTTTGGGTGTACCAATGGTATGGCGAGAGCCGAAAGACCATTTTGGTGATTTTTATTTTTTTATTGTGAATGTTAAAGGCTTCAATCGCCACAAGAAATCTAAGTGGGATTATCCTGATCTTAAATCTGCAAGGAGACCGATTCCACATAGCAGTGAAGTTCCTATACCAGTGTTTACTGGATTATTAGAGCTTTTACCATCAGATCCGACGAAGGGCAAGATCTGGAGTTTTTGGCAGGTGAAAACAGTGGAAGCGATTGTGAAGGAAGTTCTTCAACATCTCAACCATTCAGCCAAGAAGAACCCAATGACCTAATACGAGACCTAAATCTGTCCAAGCAAGCATCTGAGTTTTTAGCGTCCAGGCTCAATGAAAGAAATTTTCTCAAACCAGAAGTTAAAATAACATTTTATCGGAAAAGAGAAGAGTTTCTTCTTCCATATTTCAGCCAAGAGGAAGATCTTGTTAACTGTAATGACATCCCTGGACTTCTGCTCCAAATGGGACAGTTCCATCAGAAGCTTGAAATGTGTTCTGTTACACAATGGTAACCGTTATGCACCTCTTCCCATTGCTCACTTAACAACACTTAAAGAAGAGTATGAGGATATCAAAACAGTATTGCAGAAAGTCCGTTATTATGAGCATCAGTGGTCAATTTTTGTTGATCTAAAAATAGTAAACTTCTTGCTTGGACAGCAGTCAGGATACACAAAATATCCATGCTTCATGTGGCTTTGGGATAGCAGGGCAAGGCAAGATCTTTGGACAAGAGTGACATGGCCTGCAAGGGAAACCATGAATGTAGGTAAAGAAAATAAGATCATTCTCCCACCGCTTCATATCAAATGAGTTTTAATGAAACAATTTGTTAAGGTTTTGGACAAATCTGGCAATTGCTTCAGGTATATTTGCAGATCATTCCCCGGATTGAGCATGGAGAAGCTGAAACCTGGGATTTTTGACGGTCCTCAGATTCGAAAACTCATCAATGATCAAAATGTTACTAATTTCATGGATCACATTGAAGCTTCTTCATGGAACAATTTTGTTTCAGTTGTCAGGAACTTCTTAGGTAATAACAGAACAGAGAATTACGAAGAACTGGTGCAAGATATGCTCGCTAACTTCAGAAACATTGGAACAAATATGAGCATCAAGGTACATTACCTACACAGTCATTTAGACAAATTTCCAGGTAACCTTGGGGACTTCAGTGAGGAACAAGGCGAGAGGTTCCATCAGGATATGAGGGTGATGGAGGAGAGATATCAAGGAAGATGGGACATACATATGATGGCTGACTACTGTTGGAGCCTCCAACGCAATTGCACCAACGACACATACAAAAGGAAGTCGAGCAAACAGCGATCTGCTAATGCATTACCATATACAATTAACAAATTAATTAATTAATTAATTAGACATAATTAGTTTTTCAAATGAAAATGTTTTCTTCTATAACATTATTACACATATTTTTGAACAAATTTCTGAGTGACTATTAACATTTTCACTACTATTTGTTAGTATACTATTATACTTCATGCAATTCTTGACAAATTCCAAATACGGTGCATGCATTTTTAATTAATTTTAATTATCTCGTAAAATAGAGCCAATCTAGCAAAAGCACTTACATATTCTAAATCAGCATCGTTAACTTTGTATAAAATGATTCAAATATCACTGGCAACGAATTCACTGTTTACCAGTGCTATCATTGACACCGCCAGTTAGAATGAGGTCAAATTTTAGGATGACGAAGCAGTCATCACCTGATTGTAAATTTATTTCTTAATTGTTTGATTTTTATTTAGGAGTAAGTAAACTTGAAAAAGTAAAATATTTTTACCATATTTAAAAACAATAGATTTATCATTGCACCATATTCAACTACCCGACTTCATAACACCATATTCAACTACCCGACCTCATAACACCATATTCAACTACCCGACCTCATAACACCATATTCAACTACCCGACCTCATAACACCATATTCAGTTACCCGTCCTCATAACACCAAATTCAGTTACCCGACCTCATAACACCATATTCAACTACCCGACCTCATAACACCATATTCAACTACCCGACCTCATAACACTATATTCAACTACCCGACCTCATAACACCATATTAAACTACCCGACCTCATAACACCATATTCAACTACCCGACCTCATAACACCATATTCAACTACCCGACCTCATAACACCATATTCAGTTACCCAACCTCATAACACCATATTCAACTACCCGACCTCATAACGCCATATTCAACTACCCGACCTCATAACACCATATTCAACTACCCGACCTCATAACACCATATTCAGTTACCCGACCTCATAACACCATATTCAACTACCCGTCATCATAACACCAAATTCAGTTACCCGACCTCATAACACCATATTCAACTACCCGACCTCATAACACCATATTCAGTTCCCCGTCATCATAACACCAAATTCAGTTACCCGACCTCATAACACCATATTCAACTACCCGACCTTATAACACCATATTCAACTACCCGACCTCATAACACCATATTCAACTACCCGACCTCATAACACCATATTCAACTACCCGACCTCATAACACCATATTCAACTACCCGAACTCATAGCACCATATTCAACTACCCGACCTCATATCACCATATTCAACTACCCGACCTCATAACACCATATTCAACTACCCGACCTCATAACACCATATTCAACTACCCGAACTCATAGCACCATATTCAACTACCCGACCTCATATCACCATATTCAACTACCCGACCTCATAACACCATATTCAACTACCCGACCTCATAACACCATATTCAGTTCCCCGTCATCATAACACCAAATTCAGTTACCCGACCTCATAACACCATATTCAACTACCCGACCTCATAACACCATATTCAACTACCCGACCTCATAACACCATATTCAGTTACCCGTCATCATAACACCAAATTCAGTTACCCGACCTCATAACACCATATTCAACTACCCGACCTCATAACACCATATTCAACTACCCGAACTCATAGCACCATATTCAACTACCCGACCTCATATCACCATATTCAACTACCCGACCTCATAACACCATATTCAACTACCCGACCTCATAACACCATATTCAGTTCCCCGTCATCATAACACCAAATTCAGTTACCCGACCTCATAACACCATATTCAACTACCCGACCTCATAACACCATATTCAACTACCCGACCTCATAACACCATATTCAGTTACCCGTCATCATAACACCAAATTCAGTTACCCGACCTCATAACACCATGTTCAGTTTTGGATGAATATTAGCCAGAGTTGTGCTGGGTCACAATAGTGGTCTGTTTTTTTTTATCTTTCCATAAATATACAAAAGTATTTACAAAATAGACATAATAGATAAAAGAAATCTTGGCAAACGAGAATAGTCTTTAAACATCAGATTCGGTTTTTAAAAGTCAATACCGCTCTAATGACATTTTAAATATAGGACTCTAGAAACAAACGTGAATTTGATGAGGTACATTAGTCTATATAGATCTATATCTTGGCCATATTTAACATGATCCCGAGTTATACTCTATTTCTTAAACTATACACTCAACAGTCATTTTAAAAAAATACATTCAGTTCAATGAAATAGAGTTCTTTGTCAATTTGCTTTGTTGTATGATAGCCATTTCTATTTGAGACAATTTGTATTCATCTTGCATTTCTTGAACAATGTCGTTATCTAACCGTATATCAATGTTACTAACAGGAATAATACACCCTCGTAAGACTTCCTGTCTACGGCCTGACCCAGAGGTCACTGCAAGCTGCCCCTAACACAAGCTAACGATGGCTCGAGGGATAATTCTAGACCTCATTTTATGTTTTCACCAAGTGTCATGACTTGAGTAACATTTGCAAGTTTTCCTGTTGGGAAAATCCTTTTGTGTTGGTGATAATCAAAGACAGAGATTTGTTTCATAGTCAGAGTTGTCTGTTCTTTGTTGTTTGTATTTAGTTTTTCTCTATTCAATAAAATATTTGTTCGTTTGAAAATTGTTACCATTTCATTTTGAGTGTACATATTTTTGATAATCTATTATTTGAATGGCATAAATAAAAGATTAGAATATAGATTTGTGCACTAGGAAGACAAAATGTTTTGACTGCATTAAAAGAAATAACCAACGCGTCATAGACATTGACAGGTGATGTCTGAAGGTTTGCTCTGACATTAGTCACACTGAATTGTAGGTGATGTCTGAAGGTGTGCTCTGACATTATTCTCACTGAATTGTAGGTGATGTCTGAAGGTGTGCTCTGACATTATTCACACTGAATTTTACAGATGTGCACTGATATTATACTAAAATTTATTAATATTTACTGCACCATAACTGTTTTAGGGTCCCCAGGAAGTATTGATATAATTTTTTTAAATGATAAATTTCATTTAATATTTAATCACAAAATTTCCTTTATATTTTTTCTTTACATTTAGAGACACTGGTTTTATTAATTTGATATTTTATTGTTTTTGAAATATATTTTTTTTCAAATCGATTTGTTTGGATTCAGCTGACCTACTTATGAATTCTTTTCAGTTGAAACGCCCCCTTGCACTTTCTCAAACAAACCAACACGTCTATAGACAAGTTGTATTAAGTTTAAAAGTCAAGCATACAAGTTCATATTTATTCATTATTTACACTTTAAAACCATTTCCAGAGTTTTCATCATGGTGATTAATCATATTGATACATAATGTAAAGACCATTGACAACATACATCTGTCACTTCCGGTACACTTCTCTTTGTGCTAACCAATGGCTGCAGAGAGATTAACTGTGTCAATTACACATTCTACGTCTATTCTGTGGTATCGATCAATTTAATAGCAGTATCATTGAAACGAATCGATTACATTGCAGTCTTTCCGCCACTCTGTCAACATATTCGGACTTCATTTTCTAATGAATATTTTTTTTGTGTTATTTAAGAGTTGAATGTACAACAGAACGTTCTATACACGATACATTCTACCATGAGACTGAAAATATTTTGAATGATATACAAATGGAAATAAGAGGAGCAGAGAATCGAATCAATATCAGATCAATTGTAAGGTCATTCTACTAGTAACTTTAACCAAGTCCGATCCAACAATCGCTTGTGCTGACCATCTGACTGACCATTGATTCAGTTGTCCATCTAACACTGTACTGCTCTGGTTTTTTTGTTAAAGTTGTCCGTCTTCTAGTGGACATTTGAGGTTGGGATTTAATTAAATTGTTGACGAAATGAGAACTTGACCATGAACATTGTGACATCTTCTGATTTGTCTTGTGACATATTTCTTCTCTCTGAAAAATCTCACAACTAAATATACACGGCAATTTGTCTCTAAAGTTTCACTGTCTCAATGTCAGGTTCAACTAACTCTGCCAATTCACATCACGATTGTCGAGTGATTTCCCTTCGCTCTTTGTCTGAATGAGTCACGACGGATAAATTAGACCAAAAAAAAATACAATGTTCTAAGTTTGGTTTCATTTAATCTTGTTTTTTTTTTGTTTACTTTCCTAAAAATAATTTTGTTTAAAAAATATTTGACTAATAAATACGCCGGTATTTATAGTTGAATTCAATACAGAACATATAAAAAAATTGACTGGACGACATTGTAGTTTTTTTGAAGCCAACAACTAAAATGTCGATAGAATACTGACTGAATATAATGATGTCGATAGAATACTGACTGAATATTAAGATGTCGATAGAATACTGACTGAATATTAAGATGTCGATAGAATACTGACTGAATATAACGATGTCGATAGAATACTGACTGAATATAAAAATATCGATAGAATACTGACTGAATATAACGATGTCGATAGAATACTGACTGAATATAAAAATATCGATAGAACACTGACTGAATATAACGATCCTTCGATTTCACGCACCTATAGAATTTCAAAAAAATTACGGCCCAACAACGTAAAGAAATAAAATTTCGCTAATTTTACCTTAACAGCTCAGATTCTAAGTTTACGTTTTCCTTTTAAATTAGAATAATCTTCAAATAAATGTTTAAAACACAATCCGTCAAAACATTCAACCTATCCTATCATAATGTCAAGGCCATTTTAAGATATTTTCAAATAAATCATTTTACTCACAATAATGATGTAAGCTTTTGTGGTTTAAAACTCATCGAATTCCCGCGATTTTTATCATTTCCATTGCAAACATGATGTCATTAATGTGACTATGATGTCATTAATGTGAATATGATGTCATTAATGTGACTATGATTTTATGAATGTGACCATGATGTCATTAATGTCACTATGATTTAATAATGAGTAAAAAGGTGGGGGGGGGGGGAGATCTTTAGTTAGAATTGGCTAATGGAGTTGTATTGCAATTAAAGAAAACCTTTTGAAGGAAAATAAACTGGCTGTCACCCAGTGTCTAGATTTCAAGCTTACTACGTCATAAAATTCTTCATTGAACGTCATTCATGTCTCCCAGTAATATAGTAGAAATATAGACGACATTCATGTCTCCCAGTAATATAGTAGAAATATAGACGACATTCATGTCTCCCAGTAATATAGTAGAAATATAGACGACATTCATGTCTCCCAGTAATATAGTAGAAATATAGACATTCATGTCTCCCAGTAATATAGTAGAAATATAGACATTCATGTCTCCCAGTAATATAGTAGAAATATAGCCGGATTTCGAATAGTAGACGGAAAGCCTTTTTTTGTAGTTTATAATTTATTTCAAGGATTAATAGTACTGAAGTCGTATAATTGTTTAAAGTTTTAAACTGTGTCTCTTTTTAACGTTTAAAGTTTATTTGATGGAAACGGATACACATGTCAACAATTTTTACATTTATATATAGAGCATTACATTTATGTAGAGAGCATTACATTTATGTAGAGAGCATTACATTTATGCAGAGAGCATTACATTTATGTAGTGAGCATTAGATTTATGTAGAGAGCATTACATTTATGTAGAGAGCATTACATTTATATAGAGAGCATTACATTTATGTAGAGAGCATTACATTTATGTTTTGTTTTGCAAGGTTTCAGCAATGTTTCCATTGGCAGGAATAATTCTAAAGTTAAAATTGAGATCAATGTCATTAGCTTTAACCAATCAGTCACAATAAATTAGCTAAAACATGGTTGTCACATTTAGCATATTTAATGAGTAGTCCACAGCCAGTTCCGTGTCAACTTTAAGTTCAACATCTATTATATATGCCATTATTATGACACTTTCTATATACAGGCATATATGTTAACATCTATGATATATGCCATTATTATGCCACTTTCTATATACAGGTATGTATGTCAACATCTATGATATATGTTTGTAAAAAGGGAAAAAGGCAAGCCAGGCGGAAAGCTACAGACCTATTTCTCTCACCTCGTGTGTTGGGAAGGTAGCTTAACGCATGGTAAACCGAAGGTTGATGTGGTTCCTAGAGGCTTCAGGCGGGGGAAGAGTGCGATGGATATGGTCACGCTCCTAGTCCAAGATATAGCGGACGGCTTCCAGAGAGCTGAGTCAACGGCGGTAGTTTTCTTAGATTTTAAACAGGCTTACCATCGAGTCTGGCGGCTGGGTCTATTGTTGAAGCTACAGCCGCTGAGATGTATGGCTGGTTACGCAGTTTCCTCAGTAATCTTACTATCATGACATGCGTTGGGGACAGTGTGTAGAGGAAACAGACCCTTGAACAGGGTCTCCCACAGGGCTCCCTCCGCCCTTAGCTGTACGTTGTTCCTAGCTTTTATAAACGATCTGCCGCAGATTCTAGGATGTAAAAGCCTACTGTATGCCGATGATTTGGCAATCTGGAAGACCGGAAAGAGTGCCCCGGTCCTAGAGAGAGCACTCCAGAAGGACCTGACTACGGTCGGCTGTTATACTGGGATGTGGGGGCTAGAGATTAACGTCTCGAAGACCGTCTACTCACTGTTTACCTTGTAAGCCGGAAATTTCACATTCTTAAGGAACCACTGAGGCTGGAGGTCGAGGGTATGATTCTTGTTCTGCAACCAAAGCCCAAGTACCTGGGTGTCACACTAGACAGGAAGTTAAAACACTGCGCACATCCGATAGACTAAATATTGTAAAAAAGTTTGCGAGCACGTCCTGGGGGCTTTGAGCAGATGTCCTGAGGACACTATACATGGGTGCACTAAGGTGCCAGATTGATTACAGCTAGTTAGGGCAGATCTATGGGTCCCGACCATTGACGTTGTGCAAAACCAGGCTCTCCGGCTGATCACAGGGACTCTTCGAACGGCGCCAACGGCAGCGGTCGAAATCGTGGCAAACGTTCCTCCACTGGGCATTCGTAGGGAGCGGGCCGTGATTACTGCTTCTGAGCGGTATAAGCGGCAAGAGGAGTCCTCTGTCCTTAGGGAAATGGTCGATGGCTGGATGGAAGGAAAGTGGTTAACGATGAAGTCTTTTATGCATTATGCTAAGAGACTGTCCTTAGAAATCGAGCTGCCTACTGACCGCCTAATGCTAAAGATCGAATCACGGGCTCCACCTGGCGAAGCTACCTACATGCCGTAGGTCCGTACGACCCTGGTCGAAACCAATGCTGGGGAAGCAAAGGATCGTCAAACACTGCACATTGAGGCTTTAGAGACGATTGGATCCTATCCGAGGGATGCTTCTGTAACCAGCATCGACGGCCGAACAAGCTCCTCGTTTGGGGTCCATATCAGTTTCCCACAAAGTCGATTTGTCGAGGAATTTGCAGAGCCATGTGGATCGCTTTGTGCTTACGAGGCAGAGATGACAGCCATTACTGAGACAGTGGACCACATTGGGCGGGGGGCGTATTCGGAAAGGTACTTTGCCTGCTAAGAGCATTGTTATCCTGACTGATGCGCTTTCTGTTCTCCAAGCCGTAAAGGGGAAGGGAGAATGGCCTGAGCTACTGGAAGTCATGATGTTGGCATACAGGGTCTTGCGTTCCAACACAATGTGTCAGTGAACCTCTAATGGTTCCCCGGGCATGCGGATGTGCCTGGTAACGAAAGGGCCGACTTCCTTGCAAAGTCGATACATGCCCAAGCGCAGCCCGTGAGTGCTAGAATAGCTCACTTGAGGCAGCGTGTGCCAAGATCAGGCTATTTGAGCAATCTCAGTGGTTCTCGAGTTGGGACAGGGTTGACGGGCAGAGATTCCGAAGTCAGATGGAGCGGCCGTCCAAAACTGACCCGTGGTGGAGGCTCAGGAGGACCAAGCAGGTGATGATTGCCCAGTTCCACATTGGGCATTGTCTTATAGGATCGTACTTTGTATGTTGAGGCCCAATGTCGATACACATTGTCGTAACTGCCGGGAAGTTGAGGAAAGCGTAGATCAAGTGCTTTTCGTGTGTCCCGGGATAGCGGAGCACAGGGTGGAGCAGTCCGGAAGCTTGCTGGCCATTGGGCTTTATGGCAGTCTCCAGATGTTGAGAGACACAGCAAGTCTGATCTCACGGGCTCTAAGAGACTAAGTCTCAGCCCGCAGTTTCACTGAGAGAGTTATAAGAGAGAGAGAGAGAGAGAGAGAGAGAGAGAGAGAGAGAGAGAGAGAGAGAGAGAGAGAGAGAGAGTAATATGTCACACCATACAATTTCCTAAAAAAAGTCATACATCTCATCCCAGATGTTTCATACAGTCACATAATCTCAACCCAGATGTTTCATACAGTCACATAATCTCAACCCAGATGTTTCATACAGTCACATAATCTCAACCGAGATGTTTCATACTGTCACATACATCTCAACCCAGATGTTTCATACAGTCACGTACATCTCAACCCAGATGTTTCATACAGTCACATAGATCTCAACCCAGATGTTTCATACTGTCACATACACACAGAAACAATAATGGTCACGTTCAAAAATTAAAGCGCTGCTTCTTCAAGTTGTTCAAATAATTCTTAAAGAAATGTTTTATCTGTCTAGTTCGTTTATTGCAATGTAGAAATATCTGTGTAACTTTCACTGAGGTTATGTTTAAGTAATATTTATCTATCGAACAAGTAATATCTGTGTAACTTTTACTGAGGTAATTTTTATCTATCGAAACAGTAATCTTACTTTCACTAAAGTAATGTTTATCTATCGAAAATATTATATCTGTCTTACTTTCACTGACGTAATGTTTATTTATCGAAAAAGTTATATCTGTGTAACTTTCACTGACGTAATGTTTATTTATCGAAAATGTTATATTTGTGTAACTTACACTGAAGTAATGTTTTGTGTTTCAATCACTGAAGTTGAACGACTATAATTATGTAACTGTAGTTGGAAGCAGAGAAATACTAAAATGACTGTAAATGGTAGGATGCAATGTGCCTGAGTAGTTTGACACAAACAGATTGTGGCTGGGTGGGCTAGTACCGCCAGACAACTAGTCTAAGTGACGTAATCAAATCAAAACATGAACAACCCTGACCGGAAATTTCAATATTCAAGTGGTCTCCATTCACCTAAATTTATCATCTCGATAAAAATAATATTTTGGCAGAAATTTTCGTTGAGTGGGAATAGAAATGTGACAGGCATAAAAATATAACAAGTGAATGAATGTTGAATATAGCAAATACATAACAAGTGAATGAAAGTTGGATATAACAGATTTATAAAATGTGTATGAATTGAGAATATAAGTTTATGAAATTAGAATATTATACAAAAATAACATGTGAATCAGAAATGATTATAATAAAAATATAACACATTGTATGAATGTAGAATATCATAGAAAATAACAGTTTTATAAAATTTTACTATTAATTTTATGAGTTTAAAAGAAATGTAACAAGTGAATGACAATTGAATATAGCAAACATATAATAAACATATAATAAACATATAATTAAATAAACATATAATTAAATAAACATATAATTAAATAAACATATAATAAACATATAATAAACATATCATTACATAAACATATAATTAAATAAACATATAATTAAATAAACATATAATAAACATATAATAAACATATATAAGACATTGGAGTAAACAGTGTTGGTATCGGCCCTAGGTGGGCTCTAAAATGTCGCCCCCTTTTAAAATTCGACGACTTAAATTTTGATCCACTTGGTAACCCAACTGAGAATATAAAGATACTTTAGAACTAACATGCTTTGAAAGTTGAGCGTGTGGCATCTCATTCATGTATTTATTGTTAGTCCTTTCCTCTTGTAATTATGTCATTTAAATGTCATTTAAATGTCATTTTAATATCATTTTAATGTCATTTTAATGTCATTTAAATGCCATTTTAATGTTATTTAAATGCCATTTTAACGTCATTAAGATGTCGATTATAACATTTCTCTGTATGGTAAAAATATTTTTTTAAGCTAATGGGAAACTTTTTTTTGTTTTCAAACTTTATTTTTATTTCATTATACAAACAATTGACGTCATTTACTATTATAATACAGAGTAAATATCCCAACAGTGGACATATGTGGCAACCACCCAAAGCCTCAAGTCTGAAATAGTCCGTGCTTGGAGATTTGTTATTACCTCACAGATAAACTCAATAAACTCAATGTTTATTTCATGTCTCTTCATATGGCACACGCCAAAACCCGCACATGATTTCGTCCTAGGGCCGGGCTACTTGTAAGGCCGACTCTGTAAACAAACTTTAAGTGCTAATAAAAACATCATGTAAAATACATCATACATCTGGTGGCTTGGTTAGCTTCATACATCTGGTGGCTTGGTTAGCTTCATACATTTGGTGGCTTCGTTAGCTTCATACATTTGGTGGCTTGGTTAGCTTCATACATCTGGTGGCTTGGTTAGCTTCTCTGGTGTCTTTTGCCACGTGACGATTGCGCCCTGACAATACTTCCCACAGAGGTTCAACAACTTGATCATTCAAAATTGATAATGAATTTGAAGGATTCATCTCAGATTCTGATCCATATCAATCAGATTCCACCCAGTCCAGTTGGGGAGTAAACGCTATACCTAAGTAGGATAGAACCAATGTCGGCCTTGGCTGGCGGAAAAATGTAATGGAAAATCATGTTGTTTATGGTAATTCATTCGTACTCTTCAAATTTTACGACACTGAACCCTAAAAATGTCACACCCCTCCTGCAGCTGATCAAGTGCCGCCTTGGGTGGGCTGCTTACCTCCAACCCATCTACGCCACTGATAACAAGTGAATGAAATAAGAATAAAAAAATTTAGAATTCGAATCTTCATGAGTGTTACAGTAGACATGCAGGCATGTTTGTTAAAGTAATATTTTACATTTTCTATCTATTCACATGTTCATTGATCAATCCATCTATCTTCAGTTAATGTATCTAGCAATCTATTTACACTTGCAAACAGTATTTATCTTTCGTCTATCTCTATGCATGAACCAAATTTGTTTGAATTAGGAGTTCCGTAATCCTTATCGTCTTTTTATTTTCACTTTCTTACTCTGTCTCTGTTCTGTCTGTTTGCTATGTCTCTGTTCTGTCTGTTTGTTATGTCTCTTTCTGCTTTGTTTGTTTGCTATGTCTCTTTCTGCTCTGTTTGTTATGTCTCTGTTCTGTCTGTTTACTATGTCTCTTTCTGCTCTGTTTGCTATGTCTCTTTCTGCTCTGTTTGCTATGTCTCTTTATGCTCTGTTTGCTATGTCTCTTTCTGCTCTGTTTGCTATGTCTCTGTTCTGTCTGTTTGCTATGTCTCTTTCTGCTCTGTTTGCTATGACTCTTTCTGCTCTGTTTGCTATGTCTCTTTCTGCTCTGTTTGCTATGTCTCTTTATGCTCTGTTTGCTATGTCTCTTTCTGCTCTGTTTGCTAAGTTTCTGTTCTGTCTGTTTGCTATGACTCTTTCTGCTCTGTTTGCTATGTCTCTTTCTGTCTGTTTGTTTGCTATCTCTATTTCTGCTTTGTTTCCCTTCTTTTTCTCTCTGATCTGACCTCTCTCTCTCTCTGTGCTCTATATATCCGCGCTGTCTCTCTGCTCGGCATCTCTGATCTGTATATCAGCTCTGTATCTCTAAACTGTATATCTTATCTATCTCTCTGCTCTGTATCTCTGCTCGGTATCTCTGATCTGTATCTCTGATCTATCTCTCTTGTCTCACTGTCTGCTTTCGTTAAAATTGATATATATTCTGTATTTTATTTTTTTAAGCCACGAATGTTCACTAGTAAAAAGTATTCACTAGCTAGTATAATATCGACATAGAATGGTGTTGTACTGTACAATATAAATTATCTATCTATAGTTTAAAATAAAAGTATGTATGTTTTTTATGTAGCTTAAAAATCCACATAGACGAACAGAAGTTAGTGTTAGATTGGTAAGTTAGGTTTGTGTCAGAGTTCGATGTTCTGGAGTCATGTTTAAATGTAATTTAATCTCCACATTTCATTTCTTCTTACTCATACTGGAATTGATATTTCATATCTATCATTAACACATGTCTTCACAGACTATATCTCATATCTATCATTAACACTTGTCTTAACAGACTATATGTCATATCTTTCATTAACACTTGTCTTAACAGACTATATGTCATATCTATCATTAACACTTGTCTTAACAGACTATATGTCATATCTATTATTAACACTTGTCTTAACAGACTATATCTCATATCTATCATTAACACCTGTCTTAACAGACGATATGTCATATCTATCATTAACACCTGTCTTAACAGACTATATCTCATATCTATCATTAACACTTGTCTTAACAGACTATATGTCATATCTATCATTAACACTTGTCTTAACAGACTATATGTCATATCTATCATTAACACTTGTCTTAACAGACTATATCTCATATCTATCATTAACACTTGTCTTAACAGACTATATGTCATATCTATCATTAACAATTACCTGTAACTGTCGAACACAATGACTACATATTACCAAAACGTTTAACTCAAAGACCACATATTGCCATATAGTTGAACACAAAGAGTACATATTACCAAATAGTTTAACACAAGGACCACATATTATACCATTTATACCATATAGTTGAACGCAATGCATCATATTGTCATAGAGCTGAACAGAAATGACCATATATTGTAACTATTTGCAGTGTTTGTAATGACGCTCACTTAAGGATGAAAAATAATTATATAATTAAATATGTAATTGTTTAAAATTATTTTTACATATTTTAAGGGAATGTCTTGGTAATCACTGATAGAAATAAGTCAATATTACATCCAGTTAAATATGTGCTGTCATATAAAATGTAACTCCTATTCACAGAATATGTATTGAGTCAAAATGTATCTATGTATATAAATATATATGCATTATTATCTCACACGTTAGGTTCAATAAATGTACCGACTACAGAGTGCCATTTATGACTATGACATACAATATGTTAACAGGGGGAAACAAAATGTCAGTAATGTTAACACGAATTAAAATGAAACTGGGTTGAGCTGTAAGTTTACAAACAAACCAACACGGCTGTCTGTCACAGGCGTCTCACTTTGACCTGCTATAGGTGCTGGTGGGAGGGATAGAATCTGACCTGACGCGATGACACGTGTCACACGTCATGATCTGTCACGTGATCAGACCTATGATGTGATGATGTGCACCAGATGACATCAAGTGACATTACAATCGAATGATACATGCTCAAAGAAATATTGTATGTCTATAGGGCGTAGGTGACACAGGTTCATTCCGTTCAATAATTTCTGCCCCTAATTAGTGGTCACTTCATTCACGTTAATTAGTGGTCACTTCATTCACGTTAATTAGTGGTCACTTCATTCACGTTAATTAGTGGTCACTTCATTCACGTTAATTAGTGGTCACTTCATTCACGTTAATTAGTGGTCACTTCATTCACGTTTTTCAATGATTTAACGCACCATGGTTTATAAATAACACGTTCAAAATGTATGACAATTTAATTGTTTAATACATGAAGTCATTCACGGCAAATGACTTGTTAAATACATACAAATATTCATTACACCAAAGTTGACTTTGAAGTCAAACCTCGGTTTACGAGTCACATTTTAACTAGCCACAAGCTTTACCAGCCACATGGTTTACCAGCCACAAGGCTTACGAGTCTCATGAGTTAAAGTGTTTTGAAGGACAAGCAAAAAATTGTATTGATGTCGATATACGTCTTACAAATGAGCAATTTTCGTTAACAATAAATCTGAATAGCAGCAATAGAACTGTACCAACAGAACTGTATCAATAGAACTGTACCAGTAGAACTGTACCAGTAGAACTTATTTGCTTCTTTTTCTGCTGAGTTTACTTGTTCGCAACTGAACTACGTTATTGTATTTCGTCAGTTAAAATGTCTACACCTCGGATGTTTTATGACTTATGGTTTGTTGATGAACTGTCATGTTTGATCATAATTCGGTGAACTTTAAATCTCTAGTTTTGACAAACGTTCTGTTTTGAAACCTGTCTTCTTTTAAATTAGTCTTGTTTTGAAACATGTCTTCTTTTAAATCAGTCTTGTTTTGAAACCTGTCCTCTTTTAAATTAGTCTTGTTTTGAAACCTGTCTTCTTTTAAATCAGTCTTGTTTTGAAACCTGTCTTCTTTTAAATCAGTCTTGTTTTGAAACCTGTCTTCTTTTAAATTTGTCTTGTTTTGAAACCTGTCTTCTTTTAAAGTATTTCTTGCCAACAGTAACATTATTTTTTGTCTCAAAATTGTATCTGCTGCCAGTGAAGCTTGATACTATGTCACGTGACCATCGTGTCGTATCAGTGACTTCATTGATCTGTCAGTGTATCAGTGTCAATTAAATTTTTCTAATGGAACCAATTTATTCCAGTCAGTATGTTACGGTTAGAGGTGAGACTGGCAACCAGGTCACATGAAGTTTGAAACATTATATTTTGTTTACTCATTACAGAAACATACCAATTGTTATTTTGCTTGAATATATTTTTAACACAAATGATATAATCTAAGCTAGATAAAAACACTTTTCAAATGCTACAAATTAAAGAGAAAAATTATATAAAAAATGTAAACAATGTTTCTATCAACAACATTATGTTTGTCTTAAAATTTAATAATTGAATCATCATGGACTAATTCAGATTCCTATATAATTATTAATGACTTAGTTTGCTTTGAAAAATCCCTGAATGGATGTGATGTTTATCTCTCATGACCAATAAACCAAACAGGGAAATAGTACACCATGGCTCTCATAGTTCAATAAACCCTCAAGTCGACAGTACATCTACACTGACAATAATATGTTACACCTGTACATAACATTCAATAAACCCTCAAGTCGACAGTACATCCATCCAGAGGCGTCCCTAGGGGTTTGGAGGCCCGGGGGGCTTGGCCTTTTTGGGGGCCCCAGCAGATTTGACATACGATATCATGAATGAGATAACGTACTTAATAAATATATGTCTAAATTCAAATTAGTACAGTATATCAATAAAAATTTAAAAAAAAATCATTTAAACTCTTTTAATGAATAATTCCATTGTTTAGTGACGAGATAATGCACAAGTGACAAATCTAAATTCATTTTGCCTCACGTCGTGCTTTCTGTGCAGTAAAGGCATTTATAACATAATCTAAGTCAATGTTGTCTAGTATTTTTGACTTCACTTACATTAAAGCCATGCTGCTCTTTCTTGCGTCATTGTGCTCCTGATATAGTTTTTGATTGACTTTGAGTTTTGAGAATAATCTCTCACATGATGCAATGGAAGTGGCCTGAGTTAGCGGTATTTGGATGTAGGTTGCAAGGTTTGAGCAAACATCATTATCATATGAAGCCAGCTTCCTCAATAAGTCAGTTGCTGATTGTGGTACTGGTTTGTTGATGAAAGTGCACGTGCATCAATGACACCATTGAAAAAGTGATTTGCCTGTATGTCATCATACAAACAGGAAAAAGTAACAGTTTTTCATCAGTGTGTAATCATCCATAGAACTCAACAGGTGTCTTGGTTTAAGAAGAACCCCAAAGGTGCCCACATGGTTTTGCAACCTTTGGAATCTATCTTTCATCTCCATATGAAGTCTGTCAAGCACTTCTGTCGCAACACGTTTGAATTGCAGTTCTATTGACAGTCCTACATCAGAACTCAACTCCCCATAAAGTATTTTCCTTCTTCTGATTGTTTTGCCTACAGGAAATCCATAGCATTCAATGCCTTCTTTTGCTCTTTCGATGGATTAGGCATTCAGTTTCGTCCGTTTCTCATCATTTTACAGAAAGCATAAAAGGGTCTTAATCTTTTCAGCATCTTTGTCAAAATGCAAGGAAAGTGACGACAAAGCTTCTTTTCTAGAGCACCACAATGTAGGCCTACTACTCCTTTTTTAGTTTCCCGGTTCCAGTTTCTTTCAGTTTGGTCTATCTCTGGAATGAATTGGAAAATAAGTGGAGCAATTCATGAAACAAGGTGACAATTGCTAGATCTATCTCAGCAGAATGAAGAGCTGCCAAGTTGAGAGAGTGATTATCACAGTTGAGAAATGTTACGTTTGGATTTATGTCTAAGAGACGTTTCTGCCGGCCAGACCGACGGCCACTCATTGTTGCTGCGTTATCATAGGTTTGATCTGTGCACATATTAAAGTCTAGTTCAATGTCTTAAAGAGTTTTCAGAACAAGTTTTTCATTATGTTGTGCATCTGGCTTCACAATTTTAAAATAACCAAGGAATGACTCTTTTATTTCAAAATTCTCGACATCCAAGTAATGAACTTTAAGGGATACTTGTTCTTTGTGAGAAACATCTGGAGTGGAATCAAACATCAGAAAAAAGTAACAAACTTGTTTGACTTTTTCAACAATTGATTCCTTATCTTTATTGCCCACCAAGCTTATGAACTCATGTATAATTATTCAAGTGATGTTACGTAACTTCATCAAATTCTTCAAGAAATTTCAAAGATTCTAGGAATTTCCCAGGATTGGGAGAATCCAGTTTTTCTTTGTGGCCAAGTAAGCTTGAGTTGGTTTTTGCTAAGTACTTGACAGCGGTTGCTACACTGCTGTATCTTTATATGAATTATCTGAATGGTGATACTTTTCTTCGCCATGTTCATGGTCTTCTTTGTTATCAATGCTATTATCAGGTTTCATCTTAAAAACCCTTCGAATTTTCATTGATTTTGCAGCCTCTGGTCTTTCTGTAGCACGCTTTTTCCGTTTTGTAGCCCAACTCTGGTAAACTCATTCTTTCGGCATGGGTGAAGTTTCTCTATAAAGAATAACACTCTTTACATTTCAAAAATAAAAAAATATACAAAAAATTATGTATACTTGTTTCATCCGCCATGATTGTGAGATTTCGTCAGACGAATCGACATAAGTAAACGAACTATCACCCTTCTATTTATGTCTATGGACAGATAGATTGTAGCATGGACAAAAAATGGAAGATACAATGCCGTCAAGATAACGTGTTTTACGTATATATATATATATATTACTTTAATTCAACTAAGTTTATAAACTACGTCTCCTATTTTATAAAACCACGTGACTACCTCCGTCCTTTTTTCTAGCGCGTTTACAAAAAACTCCAGATTGATCCGAGCAGCTTTGAATTGGATTCATTTACCTAAGCTCCAGACGCTCTGCATGATGGCACCCTGTGCTACTGCTCGTATGGTGGCACCCTGTGCTACTGATCATGTTTTCGACTATGACCGGTTATAAAACTGACTATGCCGAGTTCTTTCTGCTATGAAATCTAGAATTGTTCATTGTGGTGTCACCCCTATGTTGGTGTCACCCGGTGCGGCTCGCACTTTCCGAGTGACGCCTCTGCACTAACTTATATAACAACGTGCATAACAAGATTATATGTAAGTAAGTAAGTAAGTAAATACAATGCTCAAAAATGCTCTTCGTAACACTAATCAAGCCCATGTGGAAGTTTGGCGCCATGTATACGAAACCAGACAGTAGATAATTAGCTTATCACAACATTTTTCTCTCGAAAATACAAAGACGCTTAGCCTTGCTTTTAATTTCAGCCTAACTAGGTCATCTAACTTAACAGGTATGTGTCCCCTAAAAATACAAACTCTCTCTAAACGTGACCGACATTGTACCTATGGCGCATTTCCAGCCATTCCAAAGTATGTTATAAAAACATAACCGACTTTGGTCGTTACACAAGGCTTAGTCACGGCAGCGCGTGGCGGTTACAGCTAGTATTTAATATTTAGTGTTAAAATTTAAAAAATTGGAAACTCGTTTGGGGGGCCCCATCAAGCGGGGGCCCGGGGGGACGTTCAAATGTGGACCCCCCCCTCCCCCACCCTAGCTACGCCACTGCATCCATCACTGACAATATCGTGTTAAAGCTGTACATAACATTTGATTAGTCCATAAAATACTAAACACATGTACCGTGTCTCTTTATTGTCTTTTAATTATTTAAACAATTTAAGGTTAGCTTCCACCGGTGCGAAATTCCGTTAATCAGAAGTCGTGTATTCCGTATCTGCTTGCAGAGTTTTTTTCTCGAATGTGTAGTATTCACAATAGTAAACAAACCAAACATGGATTAGGGACTACAATTCGAATATATAATTGTTATTATTAATAAATACCGTAAGAATGTCTTTGAATCAAAAGAGAGACGAGATTTACAGTGTCAGTACAAGTTGTACAGTCTACGGTGTACAAGTATCAAGTTGTACAGTCTACGGTGTACGAATATCAAGTTGTACAGTCTATGGTGTACGATTATCAAGTTGTACAGTCTATGGTGTACGAATATCAAGTTTTACAGTCTATGGTGTTCGATTATCAAGTTGTACAGTCTATGGTGCACGAGTATCAAGTTGTACAGTCTACGGTGTACGAGTATCAAGTTGTACAGTATATGGTGTACGAGTATCAAGTTGTACAGACGCATGTGTTAACACGTTGTGTGCGAGTACATCATATTTTATTTTTACTGATGAAATACACGGCTGATAACGTGATTGCGATCGAAAGGTTTTTGACGCGGAAAGAGAACTTTAATGATGTCAGTCCATTTAGTATTGCAGGTAAATGCGATGAATATGTGAGGATGGCCGCAATGACGTGTCAGGTCTTGAGTCTTGTGTACGCTGCTGCCTGGCCCGAGGTCCACTAGGACGATGGTAATACCTCAGATTGACAACGGTCATTAAAAGTGATGACTCTGATGCAAGTATTTAATGGCACGTCACAAAGTTGTTTCCGTAAAGCTGCAGCAGATAATTACCACGACGCTTTATTTTGAATGTTTTGTCAAAGTTTGCATTGATGATGTCAGAATCCGTTAGAGTTGTATGGTTTTTTAGTTTGCAGAATTTATTGTATGGAAGTGACACATGGCATCCATCAAACATTTTAAGCATGCAACCGGTTTCATCGATAACATCGCATCCAGATTTTAAAAGTTTATACATTCATAAACATCAAGGTGTCAACAGTTGTAATTTTCGCATGTAAATATAAGATGATTAAGAGGCATTGGCGATTGTCCAAGGATGTACAATATATTGCAATGGAATAACAAATGGATGCTAAAGGATATAAGCTCCCGCGTGGCATAATTATCTCCTACGCTGTCATCAGTCTACACCTTAAATCTGTAACGGTCACTCTAAACATAAGGCACTATGTTTCCTTGGATATCAATAGTTTGACTGATATATATCCGTGAAATATGTAACACATAGAATGGAACAAGGGGGTGTTATACACTAGCTGGTAATATATATATTATCATTTACATATACACTACAACTGATAATCTATATATTATCTGTGTTATACATTAACCGGTAATCTACGTATTATCTGTTATCTATACACTAGCTATTAATCTATATATTACACTGGGCAACAGCCAAAAAATCGTCAGGGGTTTTTCAACTGATTTAGACTAATTTTGGTGTTCTGAGTCCGAATATCACATTGACTTTGCTCGGTCAGGTCAACTTCTTGAGATACAGCCATAGACCTACCTGACGAGCTATACGTATTCTAATATCGGGGGTTTTGAGTTCAATCATTTGTCTAAATTAGCTGCATAAAAATTAGCAGCAAGATAATCACAATTATAAAAACAGAGATAAATAAATTTTGTTTATAAATCATCAATCTGGATTTTTACTTGATTATTTAATGCATCAGCACTTGATTGGGCACAGCCTCCAGTTCCCCGACCTTCCATCTGCCCGTCGTCCAGCTGCTCACTGCGGAGAAATTCCTGTACCAGCGTTCAGAGATCTTCCTGGCAGCGACGATGAGGCCACCACTTTAGACGAGGGAGAAGATACAGAAGAGGAGTATGAATCACAAGATGGTCCGCAGCCGTTCTCGAAATGTTAGCTTAATGATCTGGTTCGGGATCTCAGCTTGTCGAATAATTCCTCCGAGCTGTTGGCCTCCAGACTCAAAGCGAAAAATCTACTTGGCAAGGACGTGCGTATCACTTTCTTCCGTAGAAAGCATGGGGACTATATGGGCTACTTCTGCCAGGAGGAAGACCTTGTGTACTGACGAGATGTCGCCGGTCTTCTTGATAAACTCGGCGGTCGTCAATACGATCCGAGAGATTGGCGACTTATCATTGACAACTGCAAGCGCTCTTTGAAGTGTGTACTTCTCCACAACGGGAGCCAGTTCGCCTCAATCCCTCTTGCGCACTCCACAACTCTTGAAGAGAAATATGAAGCAGTGTGCTCGACAAAATCCAATATGAGCAGCACCAATGGATCATCTGCGTCGACTTAAAGATGGTGAGCTTTCTACTTGGTCAGCAGTCTGGGTTCACGAAGTACCCATGCTTTATATGTATGTGGCACAGTCGCGACAGAGCCCAGCACTATATAAAGAAAGAGTGGCCGGCGCGAGAGCAGTTAGTACCTGGGGCGAGAAACATCATAAACGAACCTCTTTTTGACCGAGTGAAGATATTGATCCCACCGCTACACATGAAGCTTGGGTTAGTGAAACAGTTTACGCGCGCTCTGGATAAGGATGGGAGGTGTTTCAACTACATGTGCCGAGCATTTCCTCAACTGACCATTGAGAAGCTGAAGGCCGGCATTTTCGATGGCCCACAGATACGACAGCTCACAAACGACACAGATTTCCAAAACTCCACGAACACGCTTGAGTGCACCGCCTGGAAATCGTTTGTGCAGGTGGGGGACACGAAGGCAGCAAACCACGCCAGACTCATCAGCAGCATGATAGAGGACTTCCAAAAACTCGGGCGTTTGATGAGTATAAAGATGAGTATAAAAATGCACTTCCTGTTCTCACACATGGAGAATTTTCCTGAAAACCTTGGGGCGATGAGCGATGAGCAGGGAGAAAGGTTCCATCAGGACATCCGCCAAATGGAGGAAAGGTACCAGGGGAGGTGGGACGCAGTCATGCTGGCGGACTACTGCTGGTCGATGAAGAGAGACAACCCAGCAGCTGCTCACACACGGGAATCGAAGAAACGCCGATTTATGCCTTGAATTCTGAACTTTTGTTTGACGTAACGCTCATTGTTATAATAATATTATGATAATTATGCTTATCAAATTGGTGGGGTAAATAAAAACGGAATGAATTTGAACACGTTGACTTTTATTTCTTGAGTAAAACGGAAAAAAATCGTCCGCTGATGAATTGCAAAAATGTGTTTTTTTTACAAAAAAAAAAAACGATTTCTTTTTCAATTTCTGTAGCAAAAATTCCAAGGTCATTTTCGGACTCAGAGCATCAAAATTAGTCTAATTCAACTGGAAAACCCTGGACGATTTAAAAACAATATCTTTTTGTTGCCCAGTGTTAACAGTTACCTATACACTGCTACTGGTAATCTATATAGTATCTATGTTATACATTAACTATGTTCATCTGTATTGTTGAGTGAACCATCGTGTCTCAGTAACAGATGCAATTAAATCAGTGCTATATTGATCTACATCTAACAACCTAAGACATGATTTAGACACACAATGCACATTCCAATGTTTAATTCAACGTGAGTATTGGCTAGGTTGATCTATTATGTATTGACTAGGTTGATCTATTATGTATAGGCTAGGTTGATCTATTATGTATTGGCTAGGTTGATCTATTATGTATTGGCTAGGTTGATCTATTATGTATTGGCTAGGTTGATCTGTTCTATGTTAAGTGAAACCATGTCCTAATACACATAGAAAAATGAATAAGTGGTCAGACAGTAAGATCTAATGAAAATTTATTTTGAAACTTCTGTTGAAATCTGTCAAAGAAAGAACAATGCAATGAAATAAATGAACATTGAACATGCATATAACAATGTAATTAAGTGTGTACAATACATCTATAGAGACCAAACTTTAATATAATTATTAATTTAGAATACGTTTGCATAGACTATACTTAAATTTATCTATTTGTGTAAAATACATCTAATGGAATGGATTTGAATTTAATCATTACCTAATTAAGTGGAAATCGTTTATTTAAACTTTAACAAGATTATTATCACTAGATAATACGCACGGTGTCCCAATTAGGCCATCTGTACAGTGTTTAATGTGGAGAATGTAATGGCCTTCTGTACACTGTTTAATGTGGATAATGTAATGGCCATCTGTACACTGTTTAATGTGGAGAATGTAATGGCCTTCTGTACACTGTTTAATGTGGATAATGTAAAGGCCATCTGTACACTGTTTAATGTGGATAATGTAATGGCCTTGAGGACCGCCACAATGTGAATCCAACCTATACCCTTTCACCGACATTGTCGAATTTGTTATGCTACAACGAAGTGGGACCTTTTTGCTAAGGGTCGGGATTTCGTGCCGAGGCCCTATGCCTATGGTATAACAAAGACAACCGACAATATTTTCTATACTAGTGTTTGAGAACCCAGTAAATAGAAGAAAAAAAACCCCCCAAAAAAACCAACTCCCATTTATAGGCAAAAAAAGTTCTTTCCAATTTTAAACAAAAGACTCTGATCCATTTATTGAATACAAAATTTAGTTGTACATGTCTGTCAACAGTTCAGATCATTAACTCTTCACTTTACAGTTTGTTCTAGAATGATAAAACAACCTCAATATCTTGGAGAAGTGAGTGGAAAGGCTAGATGGGAGATAACACCAGTTGTGTGATGGGAGATAACACCAGTTGTGTGATGGAAGACAACACCAGTTGTGTGATGGGAGATATCACCAGTTGTGTGATGGGAGATAACACCAGTTGTGTGATGGGAGATAACACCAGTTGTGTGATGGGAGATAACACCAGTTGTGTGATGGGAGATAACACCAGTTGTGTGATGGGAGATAACACCAGTTGTGTGATGGGAGATAACACCAGTTGTGTGATGGGAGATAACACCAGTTGTGTGATGGGAGATAACACCAGTTGTGTGATGGGAGATAACACCAGTTGTAAAAAGAGGATACCAGTTGTGTGATGGGATGACTGATACAACTTGTGTGATGGGATGACTGATACCAGTTGTGTGATGGAATGACTGATACCAGTTGTGTGATGGGATGACTGATACCAGTTATGTGATGAGATGACTGATACCACTTGTGTTATGGGATGACTGATACCAGTTGTGTGATGGGATGACTAAAACCAGTTGTGTGATGGAATGACTGATACCAGTTGTGTGATGGGATGACTGATACCAGTTGTGTGATGAGATGACTGATACCAGTTGTGTGATGGGATGACTGATACCAGTTGTGTGATGGGATGACTAAAATCAGTTGTGTGATGAAATGACTGATACCAGTTGTGTGATGGGATGACTGATACCAGTTGTGTGATGAGATGACTGATACCAGTTGTGGGATGAGATGACGGATACCAGTTGTGTGATGGGATGACTGATACCAGTTGTGTGATGAGATAGCTGCTACCAAATATGGGATGAGATGACTGATACCAGTTGTGTGATGGGATGACTGATACCAGTTGTGGGATGAGATGACTGATACCAGTTGTGTGATGAGATGGTTGCTACCAGTTGTGTGATGAGATGGCTGCTACCAGTTGTGTGATGAGATGACTGATACCAGTTGTGGGATGAGATGACTGATACCAGTTGTGTGATGAGATGGTTGCTACCAGTTGTGTGATGAGATGGCTGCTACCAGTTGTGTGATGAGATGGTTGCTACCAGTTGTGTGATGAGATGGCTGCTACCAGTTGTGTGATGAGATGGCTGCTACCAGTTGTGGGATGAGATGACTGATACCAGTTGTGTGATGAGATGGCTGCTACCAAATATGGGATGATATGACGCTGTGGGTTGATGAGTACATTGTGGTTCCGGGTTAAATTTCACGGTGTTTTCAGTCAGCTATCTTTGTATCTCTTGGTGCCACCATGGACATTGCACGATGGGCTAAAGGTGAGTTGAAAGAAGAGCATCATCAAAATATCCCATTATTAGATGATATGATCTAAGAAATAACATCTCATCCTTAAGGGACTATACGAAAAAACATGTAAGGGCATGTAAGACTACTATGTAATATATATGACCTTACCTTACCATATATATAAACCTTACCAATGGACATACTAAACCTTTAGGTTACCACTAACAATCTAATTTATCTAATGGCATTGAGCAATAGTGTTTAGCAAATTGTCTCTTTTTTAGTGTCAAATGTCTGACACCACCATAGCCGGTCCAGCATTGACGGCCCCACCTTAGACAGTCCCTCCAAGGACGGCCCCGACATAGACAGTCCCTCCATAGACGATCCCCACCATAGACGGCCCCCACCATAGACGGCCCCACCATAGACAGTCCCTCCATTAACGGCCCCCACCATAGACGGCCCCACCATAGACGGCTCCACCATAGACGGCCCCACCATAGATGGCCCCACCATAGACGGCCCCACCATAGGAAACCACCATCCTAGGTTCACTTTTAAATGGAGGTATTTAGTGTGACTTAAAAAAATTAACTGGATAGGATTCAAACCTTTGTTCACCACCGTTGGTGATTGGGCT
Source organism: Bulinus truncatus (assembly GCA_021962125.1). NCBI lineage: Eukaryota > Metazoa > Mollusca > Gastropoda > Planorbidae > Bulinus > Bulinus truncatus. Next base: position 3,899,720 of record JAGDYQ010000059.1, read on the forward strand.
CAACACCAAAGAGAATCCTCGGTAGATTTGACGAACGGCCTTTTTTTATAGATACCTGATACTTATCATGGATTGATACCTAATACTTATCATGGATTGATGGATACAAAATATTTACTTAAAAAATATTTTTTCATTTCAAAGATTGGTATATATCTTATACAAAGTAAATATCTACAATCTCCATAGATTCAACTGTATGCAATTAGATCTGAGAACTTCCTCGGGTAATATCTGTCATTATCACGACTATTAAAGAAAGGTTGTAATATTGATCGAACAGAGTTACGTTTGACAATATCTCCAAGGCAATAATAGTTTTAACACTTTGATTTCTAGCTCAGGTAAAATATTCACCAAGCTACTAGTGAGACTGAGACATGAAGTAGTTCACAATTTTAGAAAGTATCAAAATCAATGACTACAGTTATTTTGTTGTTTTTCAACTCCTTTCAAATCTTTTATTTAGTTATAAATACAATGTTCTTCCAAATAGCTCCCATATTGTTACAGATTTTTAATTGCAATGGCTACTAACACATAAATATTTAGTGACACATAAAAAAAATCATCAGTAAAATAGATCAATAATTTAAAGCCCATAGAGAAGAATGCATCACTAAATTGTCCAAGAAAAACTTTTTACATTGTTGACAAAAAAAAAATGCTCTGGCAATGCTGAAATTCTTCATATTCAACTTCTCTGATGTTGCGGTTAATACAATTTTAAAAGTACAGTAATGTACTCAACTAACTTATTTCTGCATTGGTTTAAAAAAAAAATTGCCTTCCTCTATGTCCCTTCACACTATACAACCCAAAGGAATCGTTTGTCATATTGATGCAGTCACCTAGTTACATACACTTAGCCAGCCGCGGCGACACTACCTGGGAAGTTTGTAACAGTTAATTATAGCCGATGTCAATATGTTGTGTGTCAATACCCTCAGGTGGTTTGTCTTGAAAATATTCTGTTCGTCCGTTCAGTTACAACGCGACACCTTCAATGCAATCATCTCTCTATGGCAAGATCACAAAATATCATGAGCGATTTCAGCTTTACAAAGTCAAGTTGTTGTTTTAATTCTATTTAGAAATATTTCATCATTTTTTATCATTAGAGTGTCTTTAACTATCTGTCAACAGATACAAAGTATGTGATTCTTTGTTAATGTACAGTTTATGTAATGAACAAAATATAGACTAAAAAAGTAAATTAGACATCGTTTAATGACTCCAGTTTATATTTTACTTGACGACATTTTTACGTTCATAGCGTGATACAATGTTGTCTGGTTTAAATCTGTTATAATTGACTTTTTGATGTACATTTGAAATAATTGACTTCTTGATGTACATCTGTTATAATTGACTTTTTGTTTTAAATCTGTTATAATTGGCTTCTTGTCTTACATCTGTTATAATTGACTTTTTGTTTTACATCTGTTATAATTGACTTTTTGTTTTACATCTGTTATAATTGACTTCTTGTTGTACATCTGTTATAATTGACTTCTTGTTTTACATCTGTTATAATTGACTTCTTGTTGTACAGCTGTTAAAATTGACTTATTGATGTAATCTGTTATAATTGACTCATTGATGTACATCTGTTATAATTGACTTATCGATGTACATCTGTTATAATTGACTGTACATCTGTTATAATTGACTGTACATCTGTTATAATTGACTTCTTGATGTACTTCTGTTATAATTGACTCATTGATGTACATCTGTTATAATTGACTCATTGATGTACATCTGTTATAATTGACTGTACATCTGTTATAATTGACTTTTTGTTGAAGTGTGACCTAGAGAGTAACATATTGCCATGGTATAATATTAATAAAAGTAAATTGTTAACAAAATAAGAAAAGAGCTATCATTCTTTTAGTGTATTCATCCAACTATTTATTAACAGTGCAGTTATCTAAGAATTTCTAAATTTATTATTTTTCCATTTCTGTATCAAAGTTCCATCTCCTTGATTGTGTGTTGTTCTCTGTTGCTGGTTATACATTATTCAAGTTATTCCATGTTTCTGATCAAATCTAACGCAGTAATAGTCGAACAGGTAAACATTTTCTAATTGACGATAATGCTGGGAAAAATTGTTAGCGACGGTTTCTTCCCTAGAACATCACATGTACTGTAAATGTAGAACTATGAAGCGTATGTTAAAAGTTTAATTACAGGGGAAATAATTGCATCAGTTACATCCCCTAAACAGTGGGTCTCAAAATACGGCTCCTTACAATCTAAGGGAATGGATGGTCGTGTGGTGATGGATGGTCGTGTGGTAATGGATGGTCGTGTGGTGATGGATGGTCGCGTGGTGATGGATGGTCGTGTGGTAATGGATGGTCGTGTGGTAACGGATGGTCGTGTGGTAACGGATGGTCGTGTGGTGATGGATGGTCGTGTGGTAATGGATGGTCGTGTGGTGATGGATGGTCGTGTGGTAATGGATGGTCGTGTGGAAATGGATGGTCGTGTGGTAATGGATGGTCGTGTGGTGATGGATGGTCGTGTAGTAATGGATGTTCGTGCGGTAATGGATGGTCGTGTGGTAATGGATGGTCGTGTGGTGATGGATGGTCGTGTGGTAATGGATGGTCGTGTGGTGATGGATGGTCGCGTGGTGATGGATGGTCGTGTGGTAATGGATGTTCGTGCGGTAATGGATGGTCGTGTGGTAATGGATGGTCGTGTGGTGATGGATGGTCGTGTGGTAATGGATGGTCGTGTGGTGATGGATGGTCGCGTGGTGATGGATGGTCGTGTGGTAATGGATGGTCGTGTGGTGATGGATGGTCGCGTGGTGATGGATGGTCGTTTGGTGATGGATGGTCGTGTGGTAATGGATGGTCGTGTGGAAATGGATGGTCGTGTGGTGATGGATGGCCGTGTGGTAATGGATGGTTGACTGTCGACCTGAGGGTACCTGGTTCGATCTCCGGTGAGGACCTAGGAAATTTTCAGGTCATGGCTTAAGTCCCGGCTATGTCTCCCGTGGTGCCTCCATGGCCATTGCACTATCGACTATGGTGGATATGAAAGAAGGGCACCATAAAAACCGTCCCATTAGTGGTTTATATAATCTAAGAGATTCTACAAATGTTAAACAAAAAGTATGTAAATCTGCAAAGTAAAGGGGGTATATATATATATATATATATATATATATATATATATATATATATATATATATATGTATATATAACGATACAGTTAAGAGACAATGTGTTTATCTTTTAATTATTCAAAGTACTTGAAGTAAAAGATAAACAAAAATTTACTCAAAAGTGAACGTTAATACAATGATGAACTATAATACCATGATGAACTATAATACAATTCTGAACTATAATACAATGATGAACTATAATACAATGCTGAACTATAATACAATGCTGAACTATAATAAAATGATGAACTATAATGCAATGATGAACTATAATACAATGATGAACTATAATACAATGATGAATTATAATACAATGATAAGCTATGGTCAATAACATCTTCCTAAAAAAAATATCATAATCGTAGAGGAGAAAACATTTTTTACTTCTTGAGGTATATTGCCTTCGATAAACTCTACATGGGGTATGGTAGATAACATAGAGGTGAGAGACGATAAACTCTTCACGGGGTATGGTAGATAGCAGTGAGGTGGGAGACGATAAACTCTTCACGGGTTATGGTAGATAACAGTGAGGTGAGAGACGATAAACTCTTCATGGGGTATGGTAGATAATAGTGAGGTGAGAGACGATAAACTCTTCACGGGGTATGGTAGATAACAGTGAGGTGAGAGACGATAAACTCTTCACGGGTTATGGTAGATAACAGTGAGGTGAGAGACGATAAACTCTTCATGGGGTATGGTAGATAACAGTGAGGTGAGAGACGATAAAATCTTCATGGGGTATGTTAGATAACAGTGAGGTGAGAGACGGATGAAGAAAGTATTTCTATAATGGGACCCCCTCCAGCTTATTTATTAAATTACACCGGAAGATTACGTGGATAACCGACGTTAACTGAGATATCAACGATAACTGAAAGAAATTATTCGCTGTCAAAAGGAACGAATATCAATGAATATTGAATGTTCTAACTACTGAATAAAACAGCTTAAAATGATTGAGTATTGTAACTATCGTTACTTATGCCCTTGTAATATAGAAGTTTAAAATAAACACAATTCTAAAATAAAAAAAAATCATATGAACGAGATTCGATCCAGTACATCACATGACAAATGGTTTTCATCTATCGACCACTGTACCGTAAAAAGTAACAAAAACTAATACATTGCACATAGATTTCATGAATCACACAATAAACTACTGGACTGTTTGTGATTGATAGGTAAATCAGCCATTCAGACAAGCTTATAGTATTGTAGGGATCATCTTTTATTTCTCAGTCAGTAAGTGAGTACTGACTTAGTTCCATCATGTATATCACCTTGTGTACACAAGTAGTTCCAAAATGTATGTATATAGTTAGTTCCACAGTATGTGTACACAGTTAGTTCCACAGTATGTGTACACAGTTAGTTCCACAGTATGTGTACACAGTTAGTTCCACAGTATGTGTACACAGTTAGTTCCACTGTATGTGTACACAGGTATTTCCACAGTGTGTGTATACAGTTAGTTCCAAAGTATGTGTACGCAGGTAGTTCCACAGTATGTGTACACAGGTAGTTCCACAGTATGTGTACGTGATTTGTTCAACTGTATAAGTACATACGTTGTTCCCCAAATTTCGTAGTTCTACAGTTTAAACGGATGGTCGACTGACGACATGAGGGTCCCGGGTTCAACCTCTGGTGACAAACTAGAGAAATTTTCTCTCAATGTCTCCCGTAGTGCCTGCATGGATATTTCATTCCACGGTTGTGGTGGGGATGAAAGAAACACATTCTAAAAAGTAGCACCATTTTAGGGGGCGATTGTTTTTTAAGGACGGGTGGTCGTGTGGTAAATTGCTCGACTATCGACATGAAGGTATGGATATTTTAGGTCATAGCTTAAGTTTCCGCTATATCTCACGTGGTGCCTCCATAGTTATTGCACTATCGGCTGTGGTGGGGATGAAAAAAGAGCACCATGAAAACCGTCCCTTTAGTGGTTTATAGGATCTAAGAGATTACATCTCAACATAACAGGGACTTTTCATACAGTTTATGTACAAAGCTAGTTCCAAAATGTGTGTATGGCTGGGCGTTGTGATAACCACACAATCCCATCAATATGCCGAGGTTACTGAAACAAAAGAATTCTACACTTCATCTGCCCTTATGATCCCTTGGGGGGTGAAGAAAACTTGACTAACTTCAGTATTTAGGTATTTAGGTCCTGAACAGATGACCTTTGATCTCGCTTATGTTTACATAGTATTTTTAGTAGTCTACCTTAAAGAGACACACGCATACAAACATACACACACATACATACACACATACATGCCCACAAACATACACACATACACAAACATACAAACACATACACACGCATACACACATACACATACATACACACACATACACACAAACACACACAAACACACACATACATACACAAACACAAACATATACACATACGCACAATACAAACACACATACATACATACATACACACAAACATACACATACACACATATATACACATATAAACATTCACACATACACAAATACACACACCTACACACATATACACCGCGTTTATTATTACAATCATGCACATATACATACATACATACAAACATACACACACATACACACAAACATACATAAACACAAACATACACACACATATACACAGATACTTTCAGATACACATATACACACATACAGACATAAATACATACACACATACATAATTATATAAATTTATTTTGAAAATGTTAACCACTGGAACGGGGGGGAGGGGGCGATGATTATTTCTTGTCCATAGAAAGTCGCACACAATCATGAGATAAATAAATAAAATGGAAATAATGTTTTGTTTCTTAGGCGGCCCAGTAACATTCGTTCCGCGGACCGAGGGTTGGGGACCAGTGAGTTAGCGGATGAGGATAATTTGTTTCTTTATAAACTATTGTGCTCAAGGATTTTTGATTAACTATGTCATTAACATTGTACACATGAGTACATTTACATGTAAACTGAATCACCGTACACCAGACGTACTTTACTTGAGTAGTCCTATATCTATACTTACACTAAATCACGGTATACCAGACAGACTTTACTTGAGTAGTCCTATATCTATACTTACACTAAATCACGGTACACCAGACAGACTTTACTTGAGTAGTCCTATATCTATACTTACACTAAATCACCGTGCACCAGACAGACTTTACTTGACCAGGTCTATATTTCTAGTTAAAGTCATACACTGACAAGTAATTAAGCGTAAGTAAATTGTCCTTCCCCCAAACGTTTCTCTCCTCCCCCGCTGTACACAAAAGAATGACGTCATCCATTGTTGTGACGGAGTTTTACGAGGCTACAGAGAACTTTGAACTCACTGAAGTGATAAATCACCTTACCTCACTAAAACACAGTTGGCCCTAAGAAAACAAAAATATAATAACTTTGGTGTATGTGCATAATGGGATGGCTGGGTAGGGGAGAACTATTACACAAATTAGCTCGACTCTGACCGAACCTTTTAGCCAAATGAAATAAATGATCTCACTGGTCGTTAGTTACAGCTGAATACATTGTTCTGAATGTGACTAGCGATGGGGGTAGGGCGCTCGAATTAACGGAGGTGATTTGTTGTACCGGGACGTTTCGATTCTCGACGGCCATAGGTCAGCGCCATTGTTCTATTGAGGTGACTGTTGGGGCCATTGTACAATTTATTAGAATAACTTTCCTTTCCCTGCCGGGTGAAACATTTCAATTAAATGGATTATAGACTGTTCATTGTACAAACTTAATCAAGAGTAATGCAGTATTTATGCACCGGTGGTTTCACTAAATAACACAGCTATTTGCTTGTCATAACCAAACTATTTGAAGCATAATGGATTATACGTCTGTACCTATTTATTATTGTACTACATGTATTTGTCTGTGTCTATATAAAGGCTTATTTATATATACCTTTCGATTTTTTAGTTATCTGCCTATAACTGTCAACGAAACGTTTATATTAAGATAAAACATACAGACAGAACATGCAGATAGTACAAACATATATTACATACAAATGTATCCACAATGTTCTTCTTTTAGCTTCATCTGATTTCAATAATGTTGATGTTTTGGTACTTCTTTTAGCTTCATCTGATTTCAATAATGTTGATGTTTTGGTACTTCTTTTAGCTTCATCTGATTTCAATAATGTTGATGTTTTGGTACTTCTTTCAGCTTCATCTGATTTCAATAATGTTGATGTTTTGGTACTTCTTTTAGCTTCATCTGATTTCAATAATGTTGATGTTTTGGTACTTCTTTTAGCTTCATCTGATTTCAATAATGTTGATGTTTTGGTACTTCTTTTAGCTTCATCTGATTTCAATAATGTTGATGTTTTGGTGGTCAAATTGTGTATGGCAAGAACTTTGAGACCCTGGACTAAGAGATGTTTATGTTTCTAGATAATTAGCATAGCATACAGTGTAATGACCATGGAGTAGTTTAGTCGTACATGGCCATGGAGACACCATGTCTAGAGTAGTTTAGTCGTACATGACTATGGAGACACCAGGCTTGCGGAGCCGGAGCCGAGGAGCCGTGGAGCCGCACTTTTTGCTGGAGCCGGAGCCGAAAAAATCTGGCGGCTCCACGGCTCCCAATTGTTTTTTTTTAAAGCAGAATTTTTATTTTTTTTAGGTTTAAAATTCCAAATTTGTTTGATTGTTTGCCTCCTACAATTTGAAATGTTGTCATGTTTTACGAACTCCACAATAGTAACAGCATTTAAATGATAGCGTGCACGCAATCACCACAAGAAATCTTTAATGGGGAATCGTTTTATGTTCGTTTTAATTCTTGTTTACCCTCCGAAATTTGTTTAATGGCATGTTATTTTGTTATGTATACATTTGTAGAATAATAGAATAATTGTATCAATCATTTAAAAATAAATTTTTACTACGACGACAAATAGAATGGGTCATTTTGTATATTATTTGACCGCGAATTTTTAATAGACTAAAAATAAAATGGTCACTTTCTGTATTTAACAATTTTATTATACACAGAATAGCTGAAATAGAGTGTATAAATTTATAAGGCTGTGGGTCCGAATAACAATCAGACTTTATTGGGACGGGGTCCGAATAAAAATCGGAGTTTATTGGTTCCCGTGTCCGAATAGTCACTTTGAATTTATAAATAATAACTTTAAATACTGAAGCCTTTAAAATATTTTAAATAATGTATCATTTTACTATTTGCTAGTTTGATCATTGAAATAACTTTTTATTACTTATGAAAATGGCGACTAGTGAAACCTCGGTCGAAAATAATGATATGATTCTGGATGCAATGAAATGGTTTGTTTTTAGTAAAACCGAAAATGCGTATATTTTTCAAGTTCCTGACTATGGGGGTGAACATAACTTTTTATCAGCGGCATGTTTGTTTGGCGCAATTACAAAAAAAAAATTGTCTCGTGTAATACTATCTTAATAGCGAGACGGAGCCGAGCCGGAGCCGTCAAATTTGTGGGAGCCGGAGCTGGAAAAAATATTGCGGCTCCGTAAGCCTGAGAGACACCATATCTAGAGTAGTTTAGTCGTACATGGCAATGGCCGATGAGCTCACTACGAGTATTCTAAGAGAACTATTTTTATTTATAAAATCATTTTAACGATGAGCTATTAATTTCTTAGATCCAATACATCTCTAATTAGAAGGTTTTTATGTTACCAATCTTTCTTCCCGGCCATAGCAGAGAGCAGCGTCCATGGAGTCACAACGGGAGATATACGTGGCTGATTTGAAAACCTCGTATTCTTTTATTTCCTTTGAAACTCTTACCTGGTTAGACTTTCAAACTCTTACCTGGTTAGACTTTCAAACTCTTACCTGGGTAGACTTTCAAACTCTTACCTGGGTAGACTTTGAAACTCTTACCTGGTCTTTGAAAATATTTTTTTGGCTAAAAATCGAACCTGAATTCTCGGTGTGAAAGTCATGCGTCCTTACCGCACAAAGAATTGTCAGTAAAGCTTGAATACCGCACAAAGAATTGTCAGTAAAGCTTGAATACCGCACAAAGAATTGTCAGTAAAGCTTGAATACCGCACAAAGAATTGTCAGTCGAGCTTGAATACGGCACAAAGAATAGTCAGTCGAGCTTGTATACCGCACGAAGATTTGTTCACAAAATGAAATACTAGACACGTTCAGTTGTTTCCATAAAATTATGGGATGTGTCAATGAATGATTAGTCTGCATTATTTGAAATAATGTCTGTGGAATACAAATATTTGTGATCTTACAATCGACCAGTTAAAGTTTTTGAAGATTGAAAAAAAATCAGTTCAGGTGAAATAAAATATCCGTGGTGGTCGAGGTGATAGACACACGCTTTATACGACAGACACATTACGGAAGTCTTAAACTGTGTCTTAGATTTATTTAATATTAAGCAATACTTGCAGTATACTCGGCGTTGTGCGGAAAATAGTGCCTCTCGACAATTTAATAAATGTGTCCCTGAGTTTAATGTCTGCGACTGTGTCTGCCCGCGTCTGATGTGGTGTAGTAGTAACATTTTTATTGTTTTAACTCAACAGGCTTATGTATTATCAGTAGTACTATGATTTGTTCTACGTGTTGTTAAGGTCTGCTGTTGTACTTTACTGCATTTTTTTCTAGATCAGGTTTTTTTTAAATATCACAACTATACAACTGTGGTTAATGTATATACCTGCATCCTTCTACGTACAACTGTAGTTAATGCATATTCCTGCATCCTTCTACGTACAACTGTAGTTAATGTATATACCTGCATCCTTCTACGTACAACTGTAGTTAATGTATATACCTGCATCCTTCTACGTACAACTGTAGTTAATGTATATACCTGCATACTTCTACATACAACTTTAATTAATGTATTTATCTGCATCCTTCTACATACATCTGTAGTTAAAAAAAAAACAATTTATTGAATCTGGACGCGGGCAAGACGCCATTTTGAATTCTTGATTTCTACTATTGATATAACGCAGAAGCGAGACCGCTTTTATTATATTAGATATTACTTCTTTAGCCTATACAATTATTGCCACTTCATTAATATCCAGGCCTGAGGACTTCATCAAATGAACTTTTATTTTATTTTTTTATTGTTGTTCAGTAAAAATACAGCTCGATAAGTTCATTTGTTTTAAATGCTGTATGATTATACTGCTTTATCAGGAATTTAGGGGGACAATATTGTATCCTATCAATCTGATGGCCAATAGCTGTTGATCAAAAGAGACATCAACACTCGGTCTATGAATAACTTCTTAAAACTACATGTCTTAAATATTGACATATTTTTAACTGATCCAATTTGACATGTCCTGACTAAATATATTGTTTAAAGTTGATACTATACTGATATTGATATACAATTGATACTATATTGATATATAGTTAACAATATATTGTTATGAGTTGAGGCTATATTGGTATTGAATTAATACTGTATGGTATATCATATACATTCAATACTATACATTTATGCACTTTATACTAATTGATTTACACTTTAATCTACATTAATTTGCAATTTATTGTTATGTATGAAGAGTATAAATGCAAATAATAGTTATATGACATAATAGTTTAGTTCAGTTTTTGTATAATTAATAAAAACAAATAATAAATAGTAAAGTCATTAAGTTTTATTTGTAGCCAAAACGTTAAGATACTATAAGAGGATGTGGAGTCTATAAACTAAAAATAAACGTATATATATATATATATATATATATATATATATATATATATATAGTGGCGAACTGATTCCATCTAGCATTAATGGCTGTTTGCCTATACGCCAATTGTATTTTGAAATACACAGAACTTCTTCATCTGACACAAACCAAATAATAATTAAAAAAAACTCGTCTCCTAATTTGTCTGAACAATTTAAAAGATTTTTCATTTTAACTTGATAGAAACTGTCATTATATGAGAAAGTGACATTGCCTGACATTCTGTTTGGATGGTATCTGTGACATTAATTGTCATGGAAAAATTCTAGTCGCAACTCCAGACATCTAATTGTTTGAGAAAAGAAATGTCATGCTGTCAGTACCAGATAGTGTTAAAAGAGACGGATAGCTTAATGTCTTTAGTTTTGAACCAGCTTTACTTTATTCCAAGTCTTTATAATAGTGTCACCTCTTGTTATATATTCTGTCTTCGGGCCGAATTGAATGGCTTGTCGAATTTATCCTATAGATTGACCATTTGGTTTTAAAAACTTATGACCTTCCTAGCCATTGTATCAATGAAGTACATTTATATGTATGATATAATGTTATTTTTTGTACCTTTGAATTTTAAATGCTTATTTAAAATAAATATATATATTATTTTATAATTTTTAGTTTTAAAACTTTTAATCGTGCAAGTTTTTTGCATATTTGCACAATTGATTGTATTTTGATGAATATGTTAAGTCTGTATATTTGATTGTATTTTGATGAATATGTCTGTATAAGACTAAAAAAAAGCTTCACTAATTGTGTAATTATGAATGGGCGTTATGTTTCGTATTCATTTTGGTATAATAATATCAAGGCAAATTTTGTCCCTTCGTAATTCTTCAAAATTTTGATTCACGGGTTCTAAATTATTAAAATCTGGTATTGAAATGAAGAATCTAAACGTATGTCAAATTTGAGACTTCTGGCTAAATTAGAGCAGGTGCAAAAGTGAGTTACAAGATTTGATTACTAACCCATAAACCTAGCTAGCCAACCACATAAAGTTAAACCTATTAAAAGACTATTAGAAAAAAAATTCATTTAAAAACTTGCGAAAACTTTATAAAACATGAACTCAGACAAAAAGCGCCATTAAGAATTCAATCCTGTGCGTTTTATTGTATTTGTTGTTTTCATGTCACGTTTACCAAATGTGCAATGCTCTGACGTATTTCTAATTTGGAATCTTCCAGAGAGAAACAAGTTTGGAGCGAAATATTCAATGCAACCTGTTATTTTTTTATCATCCGTCTGGCGTCATTTTACATCCGTTATGTCTCATTTTACATCCGTTATGTCTCATATTACAGCCGTTATGTCTCATTTTACATCCGTTATGTCTCATTTTACATCCATTATGTCTCATTTTACAGCCGTTATGTCTCATTTTACATCCATTATGTCTTATTTTACATCCGTTATGTCTCATTTTTTTCATATACTTTATATTTTAACAAAATTCCCCCCTTCTCACTTCTTAATACAAAAAGACTGCCTGTGTATTTAAACCATTTATAAACAATGTAGTCAAGTCCAGCACGTTGAATGACCCTGAAAAAAGTATTGAATTAGACTTTTCTCATCTGAGATTCAAAATATAAAACGTTGAATTTTAGTGGTAAAAGTTTGTTGTTTCGTCTCATTTTATTCAAAATTGTGTATTTTAAATACATATTATTTGCCTGCACCTGTATTTTAAATACATATTATTTGCCTGCACCTGTATTTTAAATACATATTATTTGCCTGCACCTGAGATGCATTGTTTTCTTTCAATGTGCCAGTTTTTAGTTTGTAATGTTCTTACCTATGTGTCTACGTTGACTACATTCTTTAGGTGTCTATGTTGTTTACATTCTGCTGTTATCTTTTGTTTACAAAGTTTATCTCATGACACAGTGGCTTCAATGGACAACTTTCTGTCTATTTATCCTCGACTTTCTCTCCAATGTGTGTCTGAAAACTTTCTGTTGTAGTTTAATGTCATCAATATTATGTGGCATTTCAAACAAGTGAAAAATGTTGGTAGAAAGAAGCAAATAAGATCTTCATAGAATCAAGTTGTTCACTTTGATGGCAGACATATTTGTAAGGAATGGTCAGTTGGATTTAAAAAAAATTATATAATCAGGATAGATTTCTGTGTGAAATGTCAACTACTTTAGTAAATCCCATATACAACCAGTAACCTTAGAGTGTATAAACTGGTTACTTTAGTGATTTACACACTAAAGTAACCAGTTAGTACACTATAAAGTAACCATTTAATACACTCCAAAGTAATCATTTATTACACTTTTAAGTAACCATTTATTACACTCTAAAGTAACAAGCTATTACACACTAAAGTAACCAGTAACTTTAGAGTTTACTAATTGTTTACTTTAATCATTTAGAGTTTACTAACTGGTTACTTTAATCATTTATTACACTCTAAATTAACTATCTATTACACTCTAAAGTAATCTGTGGTAAATTATTTTACTTTATTTAACTAAATAAAACATTCACCGTTACACCAATAGATTATATTTCTCTTCCACAGATCTATTAAAGTACACAATGATCAAGTTACGATTCATTTTTTCTCTGACATTGTCCCTGGTGGTCTTCACATGGACTTCAAACTGTATGGATTCTAAAGATTTTCAAGATGACCAGACTGATGATTTGGTCAGTTTAGATAATCTGGAAGACTCCAGTGTGATAGACAAACGTAGACCAGACAGGTACAGTTTTGGAATGGGGATAGGTAAACGTGAAGACGATAATGATGATGCGGAAGAAGATAATGAAAAACGAAGATTTGATCAGTACGCTTTTAGTGGAGGAATCGGTAAAAGGAAATTTGATCGTTTCGCTTTTGTCGGAGGAATAGGCAAGCGTGGGTTTGATAGATATGGATTCTTTGGTGGAATAGGCAAAAGATCTATAGGCAAAAGATCTATAGATCCATATAGCTTCAATGGTGGAATTGGTAAAAGAGGATTCGACAAATTCGGCTTCGCTGGTGGTATTGGTAAAAGAAGACTAGATAGGTACAGCTTCGCTGGAGGAATCGGAAAACGAAGGCTAGACAGATACAGCTTTGCTGGAGGAATAGGGAAAAGACGTCTTGATAGGTTCAGCTTCGCTGGTGGAATTGGCAAACGAGCATTTGACAAATTCGGCTTCGCTGGTGGTATTGGTAAAAGAAGACTAGATAGGTACAGCTTCGCTGGAGGAATCGGCAAAAGGAAACTAGACAGATTTAGTTTTGCAGGTGGAATCGGTAAAAGGATTCCTGATGGTGCAGAACAATTACCAATAGAATATGACAAACTGGAAGAAAAATTAAATGAGGTGGAGAAGAGATCTGTGCCTAGTAGAAACAGTGGAAAGGTGAGTTAAAATATGTTATTCATAATGTTTTTGTTAAAATTATCATATATACATTTTAGTTGTAACTATGACATATATAATGGTTTAATAGAAATCAGGTCAATCATGATGTCTTAGTTAAGATTGTGATTCGTGATGTTTAATAAATACTATGTCATTTAAGCTTTAGTCTAGACTGTCAAACAAGACGACTATTCTACAGAACGTCATTAATGACGTTTTGTTTGAAATCATGTCAATCATTAGTTCTAGATAAATTATGGTATTAATGTGGTTGAAACTGTGGTATTAATAGATTTGATGGGAGCGCACAATTGTGGAACTTTTTTTTAAAGTCTTGTATAGACAAGATCAATTAGACTAAAGTAAGTGAAACCAATATCAAGTTTGATTCTTTCAAAACTAAAAATAAATATATAATTTAAAAAAAAAAGATTTTAAAAAGCTGTTATAGAATAGAAAGTTCACTAAAAAGGTAACAATAAAAAAATCATTATATAATATAAATATAAATATAATAATATAAATTATCATTACTAAAATTAGAATATTGGGTGAATACAATATACTAAACTAAAGATGTATTTACAATAGAGAAATAAATAAATGATCTATATACATAGATGGGCCCCTACTCTTAATGTAATGATACAGGTATGATTATCTGGGCCCCCACTTTTAATGTAATGATACAGGTATGATTATATGCGCCCCTACTCTTAATGTAATGATACTGGTATGATTATCTGGGCCCCCACTTTTAATGTAATGATACAGGTATGATTATATGCGCCCCTACTCTTAATGTAATGATACTGGTATGATTATAGGGGCCCCCACTTCTAATGTAATGATACAGGTATTATTATATGGGCCCCCACTTTAAATGTAATGATACAGGTATGATTTAAAATTCCTCGTTATTCGATGAACAGGAAAAGGCATTCTCCAAAAGTTCTTTAAATCATTTTCCTTCATTCGCTCTTGAAAGTTGATTCATCTTGGTATGAAATATCTTGACACAATAGTATATCACAAAGTAAATAGAATATAGCACATGGCGTATAAGTGGGACGGATGGCCGAGTGGTGTAGATACTCGACTAAGTTCGATCCTCGGTGAGGACCATGGAATTTTTCCAGGTGAAATTTGGTGCAAAGTCGTCCCACAAGTCCACCCAGCTTTAAATAGGTACCTGACTTAAGTTGGGGAAGTAAAGGCGGCTGGGCGTTGTGCTAACCACACAATCCCTTCATATGCTGAGGTTATAGAAACAGTTGAATTCTAAAACTTCATCTGCACCGATGGCCCGTTAGGGCTAAGAAGGGAACTTTACTTTTTTACATGGCGTACAACATATTGCTTTTAACATATTACTTTGGTGTGTATTATCTTCCCACTTGCTTCCAAACTAGGCAGAAAGACACAATTCTAAAATAATAACTGATTGCTCAATTGCATGAAGATTTCATGTGCAAGCATATTCTTTTGTATTGACAAATGTTACAAATATTAAGAGACTATTAATCTCTTACCTCGGTAAAATTAGAGTTTACTGATTTTATGAAATGAAGTAGAAATTACAAATATATCTAGAGTTCACATTCCAAAAACATGACATACAGTGAGAAACATGACATACAGTGAGAAACATATCATACAGTGAGAAACATGACATACTGTGAGAAACATGACATACAGTGAGAAACATATCATACAGAGAGAAGCATATCATACAGTGAGAAACATGACATACAGTGAGAGACATGACATACAGTGAGAAACATATTATACAGTGAGAAACGTGACATCCAGTGATAAACATGATATACTGTGAGAAACATGACATACAGTGAGAAACATATCATACAGTGAGCAAATGGTGACACGTAGTATGCCACATTAGTATCATCTGGCATAATTTGTGCTACATTGTTTTCTCATCTGGCGTAATTTAAATTACAAGACTGTCTCATTTGGCGTAATTTAAACTGCAAGACTGTCTCATTTGGCGTAATATAAACTACAAGACTGTCTCATTTGGCGTAATGTAAACTTCAAGACTGTCTCATTTGGCGTAATGTAAACTACAAGACTGTCTCATCTGGCGTAATGTAAACTACAAGACTGTCTCATTTGGCGTAATGTAAACTACAAGACTGTCTCATTTGGCGTAATGTAAACTACAAGACTGTCTCATCTGGCGTAATGTAAACTACAAGACTGTCTCATTTGGCGTAATGTAAACTACAAGACTGTCTCATTTGGCGTAATGTAAACTACAAGACTGTCTCATCTGGCGTAATGTAAACTACAAGACTGTCTCATCTGGCGTAATGTAAACTACAAGACTGTCTCATCTGGCATTCGTTGAACTACATTATTTTTACATCTGATATAATTTAAACAGAACATTGTTATTTTTATATTTTCTTTCAGTATTTATTTTTATTGTACATCTGTCAGCCTAGTTTCTGGTGATTGATATAAAACAAGTTTGAAAAAATGTAAAAATTAATGATAAATATAAAACTGATATATACTGATAAGTGTTTATTGGGTGAGTACTGGACATATTCCGATCATTTTCTAGACAGCTTATAGTCATGTTGTCTAGACAGCTTATAGTCATGTTATCTAGACGGCTTATTGTCATGTTATCTAGACAGCTTATTGTCATGTTATCTACACAGCTTATTGTCATGTTATCTACACAGCTTATAGTCATGCTATCTAGACAGCTTATTGTCATGTTAGCTAGACAGCTTATTGTTATGTTTTCAATGTTGCTATAAAATTCCCCAACGGACGTTTGATTTATAAAATGCAAATGAAAAAAAAATTGGCTGTAAAAAAAATGCATCAGGCACAATTAATGAGCCACGGTGGAGTTTCTCGCCTCTTTAAAAAATCTGGCTCATGTGTGGCTCATGTGTTCTGATTTGTAGCACATTCTTTTTACGTTATACATTTGAAAAATGGCCAACTGAGACGCTCTTTTAAAAAAAAAATATTGGAAGCACGTTAATTATATAGTTTATTAGTAATTACAGTTTAAAATAGTTTATTTCATGTACATGATGCCAAAACATACGTATTTTAACTCATTTCTTAGCCTAATTAGCAAAGAAAAACCAAGGTTGAATTAACTGAAACGTAAAGAGACCAGGACCAGCGATAGAGTTATGGCCGCCCTAGGGGAACTTATCTCACTGCCCCACCCCCCACACCGGGCCCATATCAACCAAAGATTGAAATAATATCTTCACAAAGGGCTATGAACATTAATTATGTTAACAACTTAGGAAGGGGAAAGGGATTTTAAAAAGTTTGCCATTTGTTGACACTAGGGTGGGTTTTGTCAAGATTTTTTTTCACGGCAACAGTGTCATTCTTTTAATAAATGAACTCTCAGATTTTTTTTTATTTCTTTTTGCGCCTCCACTTCTAGGATAAATCATGGTCGTATGCAGGCCCGTAGCGTGCGGGGGGCCAGGGAGGCCAGGCCCCCCTGTGATTTGTCTGGCCCCCCTGCTTATTTTTTCTACTTAGTAAAATGTATTACCTGGCACCCCCTGCTATTGCCTGGCCCCTGTTGTAGTATACCTGGCCCCTCCTGTAGAAATTTCACGCTACGGGGCTGGTCGTGTGCCTGTCACACTAGTCGTAATGGCTGCGCTTGATACGGGTCAGCCATGTCTACAGAGTAGTGGGATTAGTGTGTTCACCACAATTGCCGGCATGGCAAAAGAAAAGGGTTTTAGCACTTGCCAACACTGGTCAGGCCACCGTTGTGTGTGTACTGCCCATCGGCTAAACTGGCTAGCATTTCCCGGCACCACGGACAGAGAGAAGATGTAGTGAGCCTAAATCGTATGCCAGACGATGCTTGAGTCTGACAGAGTAGAAGGGTGTTGTGTGCCGACAATATCCATCAACACCACCAGCTGCTAGTACAAGGATATTGGTTGAACATTAGTTACCATATACTGTTGCTGTAGTTATTTCCTTTGCCATGAGACACCAATGATCTTTCCCCCCCCCCCCCCCCAAACTGATCCAGTTTGTTACTAATTACAAAAAAAGCAAGTAAATAAAATAAATCCCTGTATTTAAAATATTAATATGTTATATGAATTTTAGTATTCTAGTATATATCAATTAACTCCCTGGGCACTATTTTTAGTCATTACAATTTAAAACAAGAACAAATTAAAATTTTGAAATTGTGTGATATTTTCTGTTAGTCTGAGTATTCTGACAGATATTCATATCAACAAAGAAGTCAATCTGCAATCTAAAACTGGTACAATATGTTTTAAGATGTGTGATCTCACAACATTTAATTGTGGACTTAGCAAACTGATATAATTGAGCAAAAATATTCATTTCCGTTACTCTGGTCAACACAATGATTACATTAATTTATTGTTGTCTTTTTAGCTGTTAAAAAATTTCAATTTAAAAAATATTAAATTATTTTATTGAAAGATACAGTTGTTTTTTCGTTTGTCCGACCTAATATTCCGCTTTTTGGATACTGCCAAAGACGAATAGAGCGTAGATCTATACACAAAATTACCTGCATTACATATACTAAAAAAAAGCCTTTTTATTGCTGAAATATATTCAAGTATTTGATATAAATACCATTTTAATTACTACTAAAACTATCTATAGTCATTGATTTTATTGCGGATATCAATTGTTTACTATGCCGGAGAATGTGGTGGCCGCATAATTGCAAACCAAATAGTCCAGTGTCTACTGTACTACCCATCCAACCCATTAGTTTCTTAGTTCCCAATATTTTTAAAATAACTTTTTATTTCTAGGGTTTTTGGGGGACCGATGTAATTCACATCGATGTGAGGTGGGGAAGGGGAAAGGCGAGGGGGTGTGTTTAAAATTTGTTGTTGCCGTAATTAATGGGCAACCGCAACAGAATGTAGTAAATTAAATACTTAATATAATCAGTGCTGTCAAAAGGCTTTTAAATCAAAAGCTTGATATGATCTATTAAGTGGCACAGGCAGAGCGTTACTACTTTTTTGTACCATTTAGGTGAATTAGGCTGTGAATTTTATTTTTAAATTATTTTGTAGAGTTTCCATAGCCCAAGTCAAAGTACTTGGTGAGCCTTGTGTATATGGAAACGAGTTCAATTAGCTCAAAGTCCCTTGCAATACCATGTTCTGTGAAACGGATGACCGAGTGGTGTAGATGTTCGGCTGTCGACCTGAGAGTCCTGGGTTGGATCCTCGGTGAGCACCAAGGACAATTTTACAGGTCCCACAAACTTTAAATGTGTTGGGGAAGTAAAGGCGGCTGAGCGTTTTGCTAATCACACAATTCCTTTATTTGCTGAGGTTAGAGAAACAAATGAATTCTAGACTATATCTGCCCCTATGGCCCTTTAGGGCTAAAAGATCTTTTTGACTAGGTAGTCAGTCAAAGTGCTTATTGTAGCATGTACGTTAGAGTAGTTCATTGAAATATAGCCCAAATGAAATGTGTGCTACAGAGCAAGACACCCTCCAAAGTTTTTACATCTGCTAATAGTAATGTTTTGGTAAAGTTTTAGCTTTAAATTCTAACTACAAGACGGTGCCCAAGAGCAATATAATATCCAAATTTTACGAAATTTGAACAAAATGAAGCAATACGCATATGTTGAATGTTTTAAAATTACAACCAGCAATAGGTTTTTAATATCAACTGTTCAACACTCTTTTGGAATAAACATATAGTTATTGGCATTTATCACAATTAAAAGGTCAAATTGTGCTGTTCCATCAAAAAACTTGAAACTCAATTTCAAGTCACAAAAGCATGCATTTAATTATCAGTCAATGTTATTGTCATTCTGACATTAAGGCCTGAACAGCAGACTTTTTGGTGATTCGTGTTGGAACAGGCTTGCGGTTTGCTTCCGCAACTTGCAATAAGAGTTGTTTTTCTTCTTCGTCTTTAGTAAGCAGTGTGTTGTATTCTTAAAAAAGCTTCACCGCTCACTCTGCAGTGTCGTTCACAACACTTAATGACTTGAATCGTGTCTGGCCATATCGATACTGTTCATTTGCAGGCTACTCTTGTGGTGGCAAATCACTGTCTATGTTATAACAACAAACTATGTTCCCCGTTCTGGTAGTTGCACAGTCACCTAAACACACATCTGGTTTCATTAGAATTGATGGATCTCCAAGCACTTTTCGTTTGCCAGCCTCACGGGTCATTACCCGCACAATTTCCATCTTTGTAGCTGCTGTCACATGATCTGATAAAATGGCTAAACCAACACACTCGTCTGAAAGATACCAGAGATGATTTTCTAGGACCTTTCTTGCATATGTACTAGGGAGCGACCGATAATCGGATCGGTATCGGACCGATATTGGCACTATCGGTTAATATCAGATCGGCCGATTGTTGTAGGGAACGACGATAGTCGAACCAATATTGGCACTATGGGTTAACTATCGGACCGGCCGTTTTTTGGCTGCCGATACATTGTTTTTTTTTCACAACAGAGTTGCAGAAAAAAAAAATCCGTAAATAACCCAATTCTATAACCAGATCAGATAGGATTTAAAAAAAAAGGAAAAAAAAACCCGTACACAGAAATTGTCACGTCTACATTAGAGATATGACATTTCTTAATTCTAATGTATGACCTTGAATGATACAATTAGTGAACATATGTGTGTATTTTTTTTTTGGGATGGGAAGTTGAGGGGGGGGGTAAACAAGACACGCGTGAGCGAAGTGTTACAAAATATGTGAACATGGGTTGACATACGTCATACAGCAGGAGAAAAACACGTGTTTGGCATTGTTGTTGCTTAAGGGGCTGTCAATTAATTACGTTAACAAAATAGGGTGAGGGGGGGGGGGTCAGAAAATTTTTGACACTTGTTGACAAGGGGAGGGAGGAGGTCAAGAAAAGTTGACGTCAACAATTTTACTTTTTTAATTTAATATAATTACTTAATAAATAGGAAAATTAAGCAGCGTTTGTAGTCCTGTGTTACACACTCGCTTAACATTCAGTATTTTAATTAAACTAACTATATTCGTACTAATTTTGCCACATAAACATTTTGGAAGCCACCTTTTTTAGGGGGGTGGGTAATCAAATGTTGACGTAATTTTATAGGGGGGGTCTCTGGAAGTTTGACAAGTTGTTGACAAGGGGGAGGGGGGAGGTAAAAATCGCCAAAAATTTGTTGACATAAATAATGGGCAGCCCCTAAAAAGAAAATATCGGTATCGGTAAAAATGCTGGGGAAAATATCGGTATCGGACTATCGGTAAAAAGGCATATCGGTCGCTCCCTAATCTGTACTAATTTCAGGATAAAAGATCTGGTAACTGCTGAGACCAATCCACAGCTGTAAATCACTAAATGAAGCTTCAGTTGCTCTGGGGAGCAGTTACCCAATTCTTGGTGTAAATTTCTTTCTTTGTAAGCTTGAATACATCTGTCTGGTTGCCGAAGATATATATTTTCATTGCATAAATTAATTTTGCCATCCAGCGAGCAGGATGTACTGGTCCTGGAAGCCCTCCAGTGGATTGTATTCGGTGGATGTTCCAGTACAATCAGAGTCAACTCAATAAGCTCAATGTAATCATCTCTGACTTGTTCCTTTATGTGATTTTTGGTCAGGACTGCAATGGTTGCATCTGATAAACTGGAAGCTTCAGGTGGAACCTGAAATTCTGAAAAATTCTGCCTGGTGATGACACTCTAACAGCCTTTGAATCGTTTGAAAAGTGGGATACCTTGGGAGTTTGAAGTTTCACAACAGATGACAAGATGATCGCCATTACATGATGACGACAGACTAACCAATGAAGTTCACGACCTAGCCTGTTTTCAAGGCCAACAAAACTCCGTTTATCCTGCCGGTATTTACTGAGGTTATTTCAAAGCACATGGCCTGAACCTTCTCAACCAGATGCCACTCCACCAACAATTTGTGAACAGCAGTTGCTTCATTCTCACCAGTTCCAGAGCTCACATTTGGCACACCTAACAGTTTGTCCATCACATTACCTTAAACTAAAACTGTCAACCTGTCAACTGAGCCTTCACCAAATATTGCTGGAAGTATCCTATGTAGCACTTGACAGCGCTCGTTAAATGACGCAATGTGAAATAGGAAGTGCATTTGGATCGTGACAAAGGGCTGCAGCAATCAGAATAAGTAGTCAAACAGCTTCACGATCAGATGTTTTATTACAGTCAAAGGTACTTGTTACACTTGGATTGAACAATTTGTCTTGAGAGGTTTTCTTTACGTGTGTTGTCTTGTCTTGCTGATTACCTGATATGCTAATTTTGGTCGGTATCGTCATATTCAGTTTCATCATCAAGAACACTGCTTGCAAATGCACAGTCATCATCAAGAACACTGCTTGCAAATGCACAGTCATCATCAAGAACACTGCTTGCAAATGCACAGTCATCATCAAGAACACTGCTTGCAAATGCACAGTCATTATCAAGCTGGACAACGACGGCTGCTGCCGTAGATGCTGGAGGTTACGAAGCTTAGCGATTTCTTTCCTCTTCTTTTTTTCGCCTCAGTTCTGATCTTTGTTTTTTTTAGCTAACTCATCCTCGGTTGTTGTATCATTCTTCTCTCAGTTCTGTTATCTCTATCCTCGGTTGTTGTATCATTCTTCTCTCAGTTCTCTTATCTTTATCCTCGGTTGTTGTATCATTCTCTCAGTTCTCTTATCTTTATCCTCGGTTGTTGTATCATTCTTCTCTCAGTTCTCTTATCTTTATCCTCGGTTGTTGTATCATTCTTCTCTCAGTTGTCTTATCTTTATCCTGTTCAATTTTAATTTTTACCATTGCATCAGCAAGTGCAGTATCAAACAGTTGACTCAGTTTTTCTGCTAATTCTAGTTCTCTTGATTTCTGTGCCTCAGATTGCCGTACTTTGTTTTTCTTTAACAGCTGCTAGGCATCATGGAATCTTTCAAACTTTTCAACCGACTGTGTTGCCAACATTGTTGGGATACCAGCCTTCAAACAGGTTATCATTAACTCATCAACAGTTGCACGCGAAGCATTTCTAACGGACTTCTTTACTCGTTGATATTCATGAGATCTTTAAAAGACCTGCTCTTTTATCGGCAACTTCTCAGTGGTTCCATTTAACATATCCCAGTAAGGTAAATCTCACTGCTATGACGTGTTAATGCCTTGCTGAAATAATTGAGTCCTAGAATTTAAATAAGAACATTCATATGATAATTCAGAATCTGATTATGAACTTTTTATTATATCATTCTTGCAGCATGAGAGTGGCATGCAGAATTATTACTTAATTATCAAATCACTACGAGTAAATGCTGTGAAATATTAATTAACAAAATATCATACACTTTTAGTGTTTATTATGTTCAATTACAAGATTAATTTACTATATTACTTATTCAATAGGTCTTTAAAATAGTGAGACCTGCTAAACACTAAGTCTACAGAAAACAAGCAATGAACTTACACAAATTAGTTATTGTATCGACAAATATGACAGAAGGTAACAGTAAACAGGAAGTTATGACAAAGAATAGTTAAACAGCAAACCTTAAGTAAGTAAAATATAGCACAAAGAGGATGATACAGTATTAGGTAAATATGCAAAATGTAAATTAGATGAAAGTTCGGCAATTTTGGATGAAATTTTGAAAATCCATGGTCGATGAGCATCCTTGCAGTTGCTACAAGAGGCTGAAATTCTGCACAAATTTAAGGTTTGCTATATGGAAAAAAGTTAGAGGGTGACTTGCTCTGTAGGTGAATGTTTATATGGGCCACCCAAATGTACGTTCACATACATGTTTTCATCATAGCCTTGAGAAGCTGTCGATTTTACTTTTTTTTCGGCGCCACTGTTAGCATTACAGGGTGGTGTGTGCCTATTACATCAGACCTATTTGTGACGCATAATGCGTGTCTGCCATACACGTAGCGGCGGAGTGAGTGTACCAACTACATCTGTCAGCATGGCAGAATACATTGTTTTATCACGTGCCCAGACTGGCCAGACATGCAGGATCGGGCAAATTGGATAGGCAATTGCTTTTCCTGCCACTACGGTTAGAGAGGATTTGTGCGTTTTGCCTAGCGTCTCTGCAAAAATTGTGGGACGGATGGCCGAGTGGTGTATATACTCCACTGTCGACCTGAGAGTCCTGGGTTCGATCCTTGGTGAGAATCATGGGAAATTTTTCAAATGAAATTTGTTTCAAAGTCGTCCCACAAGTCCACCCAGCTTTAAATGGATACCTGACTTTAAGTTGGGGAAGTTAAGGCGGCTGGGCGTTGTGCTAACCACACAATCCCTTCAAACACCGAGGTTATAGAAACAGATGAATTATACACTTCAACTGCCCCGATGGCCCATTTGGGCTGAGGGAACATTACCTTTTTTTCTGCAAGAATTGGCATGCTTTGAGATAGTGTTTTATCGTGACAGAGTGTAAGGGTGTAGTGTGTTAACCATGTCCGTCAACATCGCTAGCTGTCTGTCATGCCTATAGAGCAGCTGGTTGAATATGTCCGCTACATATGCTGACTTGGCAGAATAAAAGGAATTTAGCACTTGAGTGGGACCTAATTGAAGAGTGTTATGTGCCTACCACATCAATAATCACCACCAGTTGTGATTCAAATGTCTCGTATTATCTTCCATGACCAGAGTAGAACTATTGTCGCAAACAAAAATGTTTTTCATGGCCAGGAAACTCCAATGATCATCTCACATATTATGATCTCCTGCTCTCTCAACGATAAAACTATATACTTTGGAAATGCGCCTGGTTTGTCTCAGTTTTACTTTTTCATTTAGAGCTAGTCTATCAATGATAATTTACGTTAAAAAAAATCTAAAAGCACAACGACAAACATGGTTAATAAAAAGATTGAATGATATTATCTTTCTTAAATATTTAATTTACATAAAGTTCACATGAGACATATCTGCAATGACATATTTGACAACATAAGGGTTATTTTAATAATTTAATTAAATGGACGTATGTTGAATAAACTCAAAAATTGTAGACGATTTGTAGCAAAATAAAACTAAATGTCTCTTGTTCTCTCTTTCTCTCCACTCCCCACCCATTCCCAAATAATGCACATTTAGTACATGGCCGCAATCATAGTCATATATTTTGCTCAGGCAATAATTAACACTATACTCTGAACAACGATTTGTTAAACAGATGTGGGATTGAGGCTAGGAATGTGTGTGTGTGTGGCAGTGTATGGAAGTGTTTGTGTAAGAGTGTGTATGGCAGAGTGTGGGAGTGTGTGTGTGTGTGGTAGTATGTGTGTAGGAGTGTGTCTTCTGTCAGTGTGTGTGTGATTGTGTGTGTTGGAGTGTATGTGCGAGTGTGTGTGGAAGTGTGTATGTCTGTCGGAGAGTGTGTGAGTGATTTTGGGAGTGTGTATGTCTGTCAGAGTGTGTGTGAGTGTGGGATGTGTGTGTGGGAGTGTTTGTGTGGGTTTGTGTGTTGAAGTGTATGTGTGTGCGAGTGCATGTGGTAGAGTGTATGTCTGTCAGAGTATGTGTGTGGGAGTGTGTTGGATGTGTGTGTGGGAGTGTGTATGTCTGTCAGGGTGTGTGTGTGGGAGTGTGTGTGGATGTGTGTGGGAGTGTGTATGTCTGTCAAAGTATGTGTGTGGGAGTGTGCGTGGATATGTGTGGGAGTATGTATGTCTGTCAGGGTATGTGTGTGTGGGAGTGTGTATGTCTTTCAGAGTGTTTGTGTGGGGAGTGTGTGTGGGGAGTGTGTATGTCTGTCAGAGTGTGTGTGGGAGTGTGTGGGGAGTGAGTGTGTGTGGGAGTATGTGTCTGTCAAGGTGTGTGTGTGGGAGTGTGTATGGGAGTGTGTATGTCTGTCAGAGTGTGTGTGTGGGAGTGTGTGTATGTGGGGAGTGTGTATGTGGGGTGTGTGTGGGAGTGTGTCTGTCTGTCAGTGTGTGTGTGGGGTGTGTGTGGGAGTGTGTCTGTCGGTCAGAGTGTGTGTATAGGAGCGTGTGTAAGGAAGTGTGTGTGTAGGAGTGAATAAACCAGGATTTATGATTTCTTTTTTTTTTCTTCCACGTGAAGGGGAAGAATGTTTCACTCTGTATATCAATCGATGCCGCGATGTAGATTGTTACATTTGATGTCACCTGTACAAACATAGTTTATAAATGCGTGGAATCTAGTGATACATCTTTAAAACAGGATTTATTTTTAGAGCATTTTCGAAAAAAAAATGCTCTATTGTCCCCGTTTTGTCTGTCTGTCCGTCCGTCCGTCATCACCCTAGATCTCAACAACCATAAGTCCTAGACCCATGATATATATATATCATTTTGTAGGTCTTGGCCTGCCGAGAAATGACTTTTTTCCATTTCGCGATCTGACCTCTCAGGGCCGTAAAAGGGGCCTTAGCACCGTTTTTTACTATATAAGCTATATTAATAAAGGAGCGCTATATCTCAGCAACTATAAGTCCTAGACCCATGATGTATATATCATTTTGTAGGTCTTGGCCTGCCATGTGTACATCAAAAGTTTATTTCGCGATAGGACCTCTGAGGGCCGGGCTTCAGGGCTCCTAAGGAGCTTATATATTATATATACACCTTGTACGTTCAATAGCCCGTTCATTTGGTGCGAAATACTGCAGCACGTAGTTTCACCAAGATTTATTAAGAAACTCATCAAATGAAATAGTAAGCTTATGTTCTGAGTTTAATTGAAAGTATCAGAGCTATGCAACAATTGACGGAGTTTTCGGACGATTAAATGACTATAATTTCGAGTGTTTTCAATTATGAGTCCTATTTCAGTGACCACAAACCACTTGTAGTTAGATTTAAGAGAAAACAATTTTTTTTCAAATATAAAGAAACGTCTTTATAATTTTTTTTTTACAGATATATGCATTACACAATTGAATTTATAAACATTTCCAAAATTTACAAATATTTACTGAAAGATAGCATACGTACTGATACATAACATGAAAATGCGCTAACACGTCCTGTGTCCAGAATGGAACAGGCTTAATTCCTTGTTTTCTTAAAACAAAGAAATTCTGGTACAATCGGGTAGAGGAAATTCAATGGAAGTTGGGTCTATTGCCCACTACCTGTTTGGTTGTGTTATAAATATCTTCTGATCATTTTGAGAATTATAAATTATAATAATTTTTTGGTCATTTTTCATTCATAAAAAACACAGAGAACATGATGATGTGTGTGTGTGTGTGGGGGGTTGTATGTGTTTGTGTTGGTAATAGGCGGGGGTGTCCGTACCCTGTAAATGAAGCCCTATAGAACGATTTGTCGTTTAAATATAGATGTGGTGTTTCAAATATACCCAGCAAAAGTGGTCAAAACTATGTAAATACCAAATAATACATAATACACTTTTAAATTTCTGTTCAATCGACTCATCTAATTATATATTTACAGGTTTCTGAATGAGTTTCGACAATTTATTTAAACCATTTACTAAAACTGACAGCTCAAAGGCAAATGTGGTCATGTAGAATTTCATTATTATTACATAATTACTAGATATTGTATACAATTAATCGTGAATTTGACAAATATCTGTTAACCATATTCTGTAGAGGGATCGTATGTTTGCATCTACAAGCCGACTCTACGCTGGAGCAATAAAAAATCATAACAATACAAACTGAGATGCACTATCACATTTCATTTGTTTTTGTACTGTTACCACGTGATTTTGATAAGTACATTACAAACTTAATAAATAAACAATTACTTACGTTTGTTAAAAATTTGCCCAAAATTTCTTTTTTTTTTCTTTCAAACATCTGGACATTTTCTATCTAGTATATATTTATACCGATTATACTGCGGCCTATCTCTTACCACTTCTACCATGGGCCTTCTGTGTCTGTGAAGTCCCTGTAAAGATGAGATGAAATCTCTTAGATCCGATAAACCACTAATGGGACGGTTTTTATGGTTCTCTTCTTTAATCTCCACTATAGCTGATAAAGCATTGGCCATGGAGGCACCACGGGAACTTCAACCATGACCTGAACATCCAATGGTCCTCATCGGATATCGACCCTAAGGTCGACATACGAGCGCTTTACCACCCGACTATCCCCCCCCTCCCCCACTGTTGTCGCGCTAGACATTTTATGTCAAAACAAAAGTCCAAACATGAATCCTCCCCCTCAGCCAAGACTATTGTCACTTTGGTGGGGAGGGGGGCATATGAAAAGTACATTTGGGGGTGATATACACAGGTAATTGGAGGCGCTAGGTACAAGCAAATAACAGGCCCCCAGACAATAAACATTTGTTCAAACTAGGTACGGTGCCGGAACGATATGATAAGGACACATTATTATGTTAACCATGTGAGATGTTGGTATGATAAAAAAAGGACACATTATTATGTTAATCATGTGAGATGTAGGTATGATCGATACTTAATAAGCATGCGTTTTTGTTAGTTGAATGAAAAAGACTGAAACATTTATTTATATAAATATCTGGTTTTTATTTATCTTTTTTTCAGCTACAGTAGATTCTATCTTTAATTATTTTTTCTTAAATTATTTTATCTTTAATTATTTTTTTTTCATTCGAATGTAGGAATCTACCAGATGAACATAAAGCAGCTCATGACATCATGAAATTATTATGTCATACAAGAAGAAAGATAACTAGCCAACAGTGAATTTGATAAGACAAGATATTCACTCAAACTATGTCTACTAGACAATATTTTGTTTTATTTCACATTTCTAGCATATCTCTTTGATGAAATCTGTCAATTTATTATTTAGTTCATGAAACTTTATTTATGTCAAACTATTAAAAATGTTCCTGAAAAGTTCAACCTCCTAAACTCAGTTTGAAAGGTTGCTAATGAAATGTAAAGTATATAGACATTCGTTACAGAAATCAATCAAACTCCCCCCCCTCCCTATTGTCTCATACAGCACTAACACAACTTAAAACATCTAACATTTTATATTTGTCAACTCTGCAGCTCAAACATCGCCTGAATAAGTTCGATTGTAATTTGACAAGCTGAACTCTTTCACTGATAAAGTAAATCCATTTTTCTAAACTTATTAACCGTAAAGAAAATGTAAGAATACCACTGTAAGAATACCACTGTAAGAATACCACTGTAAGAATACCACTGTAAGAGTACCACTGTAAGAATACCACTGTAATTACTGTATACATAGATATAGTGATAGATGAGATTTTTATATAAGACTTGAGTTTCTAAACTGGAAATGTGATAACGCGAGATGTTATCTTTTTTTTTTTTAAATATTATTCAAAAATTTGTTTTATTTTATGTTGTACTTGTATAATTTTATTTTACAATTGCAAAGTAAATTGATTTAAGAGATCGTCCATTTACAAAGGATGTCATCAGATTGATAAAGTTTGGTCTTATAAAAGATCAATAATTGATTTCAACAAATATATAACGCCTAATTTGGTTTTTCGTTGTTGTTTAACGTATTGAATAAAACAAAACTAATTAACATGTTTCTACATTTACCACAAATTTATGGGCCAATATATATATATATGTTACTATGTTCCTTATTGTGTTCGTTGTTTTCATCTAATAGACGTTATTTACACACACACACACACACAAACATCCTAACTTGATGATTCTTTTGTTTTTGTCGTTTTCATCAAAGAGACAGTTTCTGTAAATTAAGATTTAGTCAAGTTATAAAATTTATTGTTAGACAGATTTTGAATTAATTTACATTTTGTGCATTTTGTACATGATGTTTTCAAAGTTCAGAATTTATTATTAAACTGCGATTGCCTCAAAGTGGCGTGAATTTTCTTCAGTTTGTCTTAATATTTTCAATTTTTTACAGATTTTTCCTTATGTTTTTGTTTGTGTATTTAGGAGTTGTTTATGTATTTATGGGTTGTTTGTGTATTTATGGGTTGTTTACGTATTTATGGGTTGTTTGTGTATTTATGGGTTGCTTGTGTATTTATGGGCTGTTTGTGTATTTATGGGTTGCTTGTGTATTTATGGGCTGTTTACGTATTTATGGGTTGTTTGTGTATTTATGGGTTGTTTGTGTATTTATGGGTTGTTTGTGTTTTTATGGTTTTTATGGGTTGTTTACGTATTTATGGGTTGTTTGTGTATTTATGGGTTGTTTACGTATTTATGGGTTGTTTTTGTTTTTATGGGTTGTTTGTGTATTTATGGGTTGTTTGTGTATTTATGGGTTGTTTACGTATTTATGGGTTGTTTGTCTATTTATGGGTTGTTTACATATTTATGGCTTGTTTGTGTATTTATGGGTTTTTGTGTATTTATGGGTTGTTTACGTTTTTATGGGTTGTTTGTGTATTAATGGGTTGTTTGTGTATTTATGGGTTGTTTGTGTATTTATGGGTTGTTTGTGTTTTTATGGTTGTTATGGGTTGTTTACGTATTTATGGGTTGTTTGTGTATTTATGGGTTGTTTACGTATTTATGGGTTGTTTTTGTTTTTATGGGTTGTTTGTGTATTTATGGGTTGTTTGTGTATTTATGGGTTGTTTACGTATTTATGGGTTGTTTGTCTATTTATGGGTTGTTTACATATTTATGGCTTGTTTGTGTATTTATGGGTTTTTGTGTATTTATGGGTTGTTTACGTATTTATGGGTTGTTTGTGTATTAATGGGTTGTTTGTGTATTTATGGGTTGTTTGTGTATTTATGGGCTGTCTACTATTTATGGGTAGTTTACGTATTTATGGGTTGTTTGTGTATTTATGTGTTGTTTACGTATTTATGGGCTGTTTGTGTATTTATGGGTTGTTTGTGTATGTATGGGTTGTTTACGTATTTATGGGTTGTTTACGTATTTATGTGTTGCTTACGGATTTATGGGTTGTTTGTGTATTTATGGATTGTTTGTGTATTTATGGATTGTTTGTGTATTTATGGATTGTGTGTATTTATGGATTGTTTGTGTATTTATGGATTGTTTGTGTATTTATGGGTTGTTTGTGTATTTATGGGTTGTTTCAATATTTGGTTCATTGTTTTTGCCATACCAATGTAATGTGTTATTATTTTGCAATATTATGCATGCTTAGTTAATTTCAAATGAAATATCATTTTTTTTAAATATTAATATTGAATTTAGGATTTCTTAATTCATTCAAGTAGTAAAGCAAGAAATAATAAAATATTCTATACAAAATAATATTTAGGGTTTGACTTTAGGGGACACCAATCTGACAGAAGAGATACAATGAGCAAGACGTATTGTATCAATTGATATAAATTACATACATGATAGTATCATTTACTGTAAATTACAGATATGATGTTACCAGTATCTATTAATAACAGACTTGATTATATCATGTACCATCAAAAGAACAAATAACTTTTGGTATATTGCTGACTTTCTAAGTGCTTCTAAATCTCTGGCATGTCCAACTTCTAATCTGAGCCCCCACCACACACACACACAATCTGACCCGTGTTATTGTTGGACAGCACATTGTCATTTGATCAGAAACGGCCAGATTTGTCGGGGGACGGCCTGACCAATCCCACAGATCCCTGACCCAGCCATGAAGGTTGTGTTTACATTGACTGTAACCCATTGTTTGCTTGTCTGATCTGGACACTTTATTGGTCTGTTTTGTGAAGTCTAGAATAGTTTTTCGTTGGCTAATAAAATAAATCACTGTGTGTATATCTGACTATAGCAAAATGGTCGGCTGGTGTCTAGCTAATAAATATACTACTTTAAATGGTTGGCTAGTCTCTCTTACAAGGTGTCTGGCAAATATCTGTATTCCCGCGATACTCATATGAAATAATTTGCATTAGAGTACCTATCTCACAGATCATTGCCGTAGGTGTAAAATGTAGTTTATATTATTTCTATTGAATGAATATGTCTACCCATTTGAATGGTTTAAATATTCAACTAATTAAAATACTCACCAGATTGAATACCAAAAGGCAAATGGCAAAGAAATATTTAGACAAACTATACAACTATTCATTATATTCATCGCAACCATACCACTGACCGATATGTGTCTTAGATTTTCCACTCAATACATATGGTATTCAGAAACATTATCTTGGGACCCATGCCAAATTACCTGCCGAGTCACAGTTTGTCCATTTATTACATATGTATGGATACTGACTATTGAATAAGTCAAAATACATAAGCTATAGTCAGAAAAAAAATTGCTACCTGGGATCTAATAAGTGTACTAAAACCATTTTGACCTGCTGATTCCAAATATTTCAATGAAAATGTGTGTATCACTGGATGATTGGGAACTGGATTTTGTTCATCGTGTGGAACAGGTTTCAAAGTAGAGACACAATTTGGATAATGAATTGCTATTTTTGTTTTTGGAACATCCAGCAATATTTGTCATGCAAAAGTAGAAGTCAGAATAATGATCTCTTGGCTCTCGCCATATCAATGGTACCACAAACGACCTAAACTTCATTTGCCATTTAGCCACTGGGTGAGCCCCACTGGAGCAAATATGTGGCACCCAGGTTCTGTCTTGATCACATATTTTGACACCAAAGTTGTGATGATAGGCACCCGTCACTTTTCTTGTAAGTTGTTTCCGCTAATCACTTTGAGTAAAATGTCCGCAGATATAACAGAAATAGTCTGAATAATTCAAGCTACCCCTTTTAACATTCTTTATATTGCTTAGAAATTAGTACATAATTATAATCAGTCTAAAATAAAAAAAAAAAAACATAGCACGGCAAGTGTACAACATTATTAAGAAGTTATAATAGCTACCTACAACATGTAATCTTACCAAAATTGTAGAAGTCATATAACTCAAGAACTTGACTGTAATCAGCGTATCAGAATTAGTCAGACTGACATGTTTTTTCTCAGGTAGCAGACCGAAAATTTTTTTGCTCCCTAGTGTTATCGCCCAAATATTTTGGACCCAATAATATTTATCTGACATAAACAGTATTAACAGAAGTTAGTTTTGACAGGAGGTAGTTTTTACAGAAGGTAGTATAGACAGGAATTAGTGTTGAAAGAAGGTAGTATAGAAAGGGAGTAGTGTTGACAGAAGGTAGTTAAGACAGGTAGTAGTGTTGACAGAAGGTAGTATAGATAGGAAGTAGTGTTGATGAAATGTAGTAAAGACAGCAATTAGTGTTGACAGAAGGTAGGTAAGGACAGAAAGTAGTGTTGACGAAAAGTAGTAAAGACAGCAATTAGAGTTGACAGAAGGGAGTAAAGAAAAGGAAGTTGTAATAACCGAAGGTAGTATAGACAGGAAGTAGTATTGTCGACCCTTCAGTGGTCGCCAATATACCTAAACTCAAGGCGTAAATTAACGGCTCTCAACCTTTTTCTCGAGTGTACTCAAAAGGGTGAGAAAGTAAGTCCACGGTACCCCTCACAAAAAAAGTTCACTAATACATGTACTGTACTTATTTTCACGCAGATAACTGGCGAACAACTTTTAGTTCTTGGTTGCATTCTCTGTGTCGCAGCATACACCCTGCATAACCTTTACCCTTACACTTAGGGTACGCATAACCCTACATAACCTTTACCCTTACACTTAGGGTACGCATTCACCCTGCATAACCTTTACCCTTACACTAGGGTACGCGTACCACCAGTTGAGAACCGAGGCCGAAAAACTTGACCACAGAATTATATTTTGGTCTTTGATAACTGCGTGTATTGCCCTTTGGAAACTATGTGTATTGCCTTCTATCCGAGATAGGGCTAAATTATCAATAGTTTGATTTGGAAGCCAAATAGTAAATTAGTGAATATAAATTAATAAGAAAAAATCAAATAGTTAAACAATCTCTATATTTATATATATATATTAAATAAAAGTAATAGAAAAATTCATACTTATATTATCCAGTACCTCTGTTGGGACCTAAAAATAACATTTTGAGTCAATAGTCATTCCCCGTCCATCTTTTTGATGGGAGATAAACGCACTGTATAATGGAATGATAACAATTTCCTTTGTTATTAAAGAAATGGGTTAGTGAGAGACAAATGGGTTAGTGGCAGACACATGAGTTAGTGACAGACAAATGGGTTAGTTGCAGACAAACGGTTAGTGACAGATAAATAGGTTAGTGGCAGACACATGGGTTAGTGACAGACAAATAGGTTAGTGGCAGACACATGGGTTAGTGAGAGACAAATGGGTTAGTGAGAGACAAATAGGTTAGTGGCAGACACATGGGTTAGTGATAGACAAATAGGTTAGTGACAGACAAACGGTTAGTGACAGACAAATAGGTTAGTGGCAGACACATGGGTTAGTGACAGACATATGGGTTAGTGACAGACAAATAGTTTTGTGGCAGACACATGGGTTAGTGACAGACAAATAGGTTAGTGACAGACAAATAGGTTAGTGGCAGACAAATAGGTTAGTGGCAGACACATGGGTTAGTGGCAGACACATGGGTTAGTGACAGACAAATAGGTTAGTGGCAGACACATGGGTTAGTGACAGACAAATGGGTTAGTTGCAGACAAACGGTTAGTGACAGATAAATAGGTTAGTGGCAGACACATGGGTTAGTGATAGACACATGGATTAGTGACAGACAAATAGGTTAGTGGCAGACAAATAGGTTAGTTGCAGACACATGGGTTAGTGATAGACAAATAGGTTAGTGACAGACAAATAGGTTAGTGGCAGACACATGGGTTAATGATATACAAATGGGTTAGTGACAGACAAATAGGTTAGTGGCAAATACATGGGTTAGTGGCAGACAAATAGGTTATTTGCAGACACATGGGTTAGTGAGAGACAAATGGGTTAGTGACAGACAAATAGGTTAGTGGCAGACACATGGGTTAGTGATAGACAAATAGTTTAGTGACAGACAAACGGTTAGTGACAGATAAATAGGTTAGTGGCAGACACATGGGTTAGTGACAGACAAATAGGTTAGTGGCAGACACATGGGTTAGTGACAGACAAACGGTTAGTGACAGATAAATAGGTTAGTGGCAGACACATGGGTTAGTGACATACACATGGGTTAGTGACAGACAAATATGTTAGTGGCAGACACATGGGTTAGTGATAGACAAATAGGTTAATGACAGACAAATAGGTTAGTGGCAGACACATGGGTTAGTGATAGACAAATGGGTTAGTGGCAAACACATGGGTTAGTGGCAGACACATGGGTTAGTGGCAGACACATGGGTTAGTGGCAGACACATGGGTTAGTGAGAGACAAATAGGTTAGTGAAAGACAAATAGGTTAGTGGCAGACACATGGGTTAGTGATAGACTAATAGGTTAGTGACAGACAAACGGTTAGTGACAGATAAATAGGTTAGTGGCAGACACATGGGTTAGTGACAGACAAATGGGTTAGTGACAGACAAATAGGTTAGTGATAGACAAATGGGTTAGTGACAGACAAATAGGTTATTGAGATACAAAATCTTAGCACTGAAGAACGATCCCATAAAAAATGTAATAAAATAACTTGAAGTTATTCTAAGTTGAGTCCAATGATGTGAAACTGTCAATAATCAAAGTGTACTATTATATTATGTTATTATCTAATTTTATTAGTTTATATTTACTACGAAAGCCGTGGTGCAATGAAAGTACTTAGGGTCCATCAAAATATATGACTTGAGTCTGTTGGGTGATGCCGGACTAGCTTTGCTAAGCTTTTTGTTTTATCCTATAAACAAGTAAATTAACCATTTATTAGTGTATTACTTTGATATGTATTTTTGTTATTATGAGTGTGTATTTATAAAATAATTCCCCCTTTGCGTACAACCATGTAAATATATAACAGATTTTACTGTTAATTGTAAAATTAAATAAGATCAAATGGTTTTAAAAAGTTGCCTAAATTTTTCTGCGGGTCAGCAAATGTTCAATGCAGAACACAACTGGTACGGGAACCAGAACACAACTGTACGAGAACCAGAACACAACTTGTACGAGAAGCAGAACACAACTGGTACGAGAAGCAGAACACAACTGGTACGAGAAGCAGAACACAACTGGTACGAGAACAGCCACTAGCCGAACTTTGTAAAATAAATTACTAGTATAGCTTTTATTTGTATTGAGTCTGGTAAAACTTAAGATTTAATGTTTTTCTTACACATATAAACACGATGTAATATAAAGTTTATGTTTTATTTCTAATCAGAAGCTACTTCAAAAAGGACCAATAGACTTGAAAAACTAATGTCTGAGAATACAATTGAAGAAATTCATCTCTAAATTAGACTGCATCATAATATATGTATATGTAGACTATGTAGACTTCAGCATTAGTATCTAGCAAATGAAAGAACAACTGTAGAAAATACCCCTACTCGTGAAAGCATTATGGATTAAATTAAAGGCAACGTGTAATAGGCCTTTGATCTCAGCGGTGACTTATTATCAAATGACTAGACTCGAAGAACACCAAGACTTTTCTGTTTTCTCGACAATTTAATCAGTCATTACATTCTGTAAGGGGAGATCGTCAATCTGATACATACGACAACAGTGTCATCTTCTAGACTCATTACTTTACATCAATATTGACTGTGTCTACACAATTCAATTATTGGAGTCATTGTCACAATCAAACACTATCAAAAATGAAAAGCTCACATCAATGAGTTTTATTGAGCAGACCTCGTATGTGGTTGATAAAGAGTGGGCAACATCGAGGTGTATTACAGTATATTTGTTAGGCCCCATCAATGGCTTATAAATAGGACATCTTTTTTATCGGTTAAATATAGTTGGTCACATGAATGATTTTTACATAGCAGATCCCATGAATGGGTTTTATATAACAGATCACATGAATGGGTTTTATATAGTTGGTCATATGAATGGGTTTTATTTAACAGATCACATGAATGGGTTTTATATAGTTGGTCACATGAATGGGTTTTATATAACAGATCACATGAATGGGTTTTATATAACAGATCACATGAATGGGTTTTATATAACAGATCACATGAATGGGTTTTATATAACAGATCACATGAATGGGTTTTATATAACAGATCACATGAATGGGTTTACTATAGAGGATTAAATTAGCGGATGTTGTTTTTTTCAGAAAATCACGTGACTGAGTGATTTATTGTTGGACATATTAATGAATGTATAGAGTAGGTAATCTAGTATAGAGACATTTTTGCATTAAATAAATTTAAATTGTAAATTGATTGTACAGAATTAATGGGACAAATTAGTTTTAAAGAGTGTGTCATATAACTGTGTAAGGTAGATTAATGAATGAGCAAGACGGTACAATTGTGGCTTAGAATGTAAAATTAATGGATTTTAAACGCCGGGTTAATTATTTAAATTAGTGGGTATCAAATTGTTGCCTAGAAGTAAAAATAAATAATGGGTTTTAAACAGCTGGAGGATTAAATAGAATAAGTTATTTTCTATCTTTCTGTACAATATATATGTCCGTTATAAACTCGTTGGTGTGTATGTCACAATGTGTGGGTGTATGTCACAATGTGTGGGTGTATGTCACAATGTGTGGGTGTATGTCCACTGTTCGAGGTCCCCATGTTGTCAAATATTGTCAGGGCAAACGTCAATTTCCTTGATATTGTTGATAGTGAGTTGTCATTCAAGAGAAATCAATACTAGTTTTGATTGAAAGGCTGAAAATTGACCAAAGTAACGAATCTCAAAATAAAACAAATTCTTTATGACAATGATTGTGAAAATCAAGACCAAATATTGACAAACACAGTATAATGAGGAAAATATGAACATTTTGTGAATAAAGAAATAAAAAGTATAAAATGATAATGACTTGTATCAAGTTGTATGGTAATAATATTTATAAAATTATTAGATGAATATTTTAATTCAATATTTTAGTTCAATATTAAAGGCAGTTTAATTTGCCCAATAAAGCATTCAATGGAATAAATAACATAATCCAGAATATTGTAACTTTATAAACAATAGTAACAAGAAAAACCCATCTATTTTTAGTTATTCATATTTTCCATAAATATTAAAATGATGTAAAAAATTATTTTGTACGTTTTAGTTCATTTAAATATAAACATTTTTTTCTTTTTAAATTTTTTTGAAGTTTAAAAAAAAAAATAAAACTCAATGTTTGAAAGTATTGAATATGTCTTTGTTTTATAAACTAAATGAAAGTGACTACATTTATAAACTAAATGAAAGTGACTACATTTATAAACTAAATGAAAGTGACTACATTTATAAACTAAATGAAAGTGACTACATTTATAAACTAAATGAAAGTGACTACATTTATAAACTAAATGAAAGTGACTACATTTATAAACTAAATGAAAGTGACTACATTTATAGAAACTATAGAGTTAAATTGTTATATAAACTAAATGAAAGTGACTACATTTATAGAAACTATAGAGTTAAATTGTTGTAGTGTTTTAGTGTCGTACTGCGACTCGTAGTGTTCTAGTGTTGTAGTGTTCAGTGTTGTAGTGTTCTAGATTTGTAGTGCTGTAGTGTTCTAGTTTTGTAGTGTTTAGTGTTGTAGTGTTCTAGATTTGTAGTGCTGTAGTGTTCTAGTTTTGTAGTTTTGTAGTTTTCTAGCGTTGTAGTGTTCTAGTGTTGTAGTCTTCAAGTGTTATAGTGTCATACTGTTCTAGTCTTGTGGTGTTGTAGTTTTGAAGTGTTTTATTGTTCTATTTTTGTAGTGTTGTAGTGCTGTAGAGTTCTAGTTTTCTAGTTTTGTAGTGTTCTAGCGTTGTAGTGTTCTAGTGTTGTAGTGTTCTAGTGTCATAGTGTCGTAGTGTTCAGGTCATGTAGTGTTGTAGTTTTCTAGATTTGTAGTGTTGTAGTGTTCTAGTTTTGTAGTTTTGTAGTGTTCTAACGTTGTAGTGATGTAATGTTGTAGTGTTCTTGTCTTGTAGTGTTGCAGTGTTTCAGTGTTCTAGTGTTGTAGTGTTCCAGTGTTCTAGTGTTATAGTCTCGTAGCGTTCTGGTGTAATAGTGTCGTAGTGTTCTAGAGTTATAATGTCGTAGTGTTCTAGTGTAGTGAACCAAAAAATTAATATATTATATATAAACTATAAAGTAGCGTGTATACAGATTTAAAATAAAATGTAACAAAAAATATCAAATTAGAATTCATTAAGTCATACGTAATACACAATTGGTGGCTGGATTGCGAAGTCGATATTGAACTCGACTCACAAGCAAAAGGTACAGAGTTCAATCCCTGATAAAGCTAAAAATATTCGGTACCGACTTGGAGATTAAATGGGCGGTGCCAAGTCTATACGCCCACATAAAGAGTAAAGAAGCAAATTACGTTTTTATAATTTGGGAACAAATTTCGCATGTACATAATAAGTAAAGTACAATATATCGGTGCATACATATGCTTGCTAAATTATGAAGCTTTTTTTTAATCCTTTATAGATAAACTTTATTATGCTAATGTGTGCAACAACATTACAATATATCATTCTAAAAACACTTAAAAGTATCTATCTATATAATTATCTTCTTCGCCCAACCTTGCCAGTTCATGGCCTGCGAGAATTCCCGAATACGTCACAGAAAGCAAGACACGTTCAACAACGTTTGACAACTCGCGTTGTTTTCTGATTTCTTTTATAAAACCGGATTTTTTTTAATTTCTCATTTATCTCCAGTCGCGTTAAATTCTTTAGCCGTTTAACCGCGGGAAAAGAGGGAATGCTGTACATAAAATAGAATCTGTTAACTGATTATTGTAAAAAAAAATTTTTTTTGAATAAAAACACATTTAATAATACAATTTTGTGTCAAGAATAAAGTAATATTGAACTAATTTCCAGTTTTAGAATTTTAATAAATGGTGTATAAATATAGATAAGATGTGAAAATGCTGTGGCTGGGCCCGGCGCTAACATTAGGCTACAAAGTGGGTCAAGAGAATACATTCAACGCTGAAGTGTAGACAATAAAATATTAGTTATGGTGAATCTTTTGTTTTGATATCTTTGTGCTGCTGTTTAGGGGTAAATTACGATTAAGTAAATTATAAATATGTATGGCAAATTACAAACAAATGTTAACTGTTTAAGAATATGTACGCATTGGAAAAAAAAAATTAACTAACATCTATCTGTACTGAATAGTGTAGAATGATGGTTATATTAAAAGAATCTTAAGCTGTGTGTGGAGAAATAATATAGTCTAAGTTTGATGACGCAATTCGCTAGGCTCCGCCCACCGCAGTATCTATGGCGTCATTCCGCCATCTTGAGTGTAAATATTGGGAGCTTTAGTGTATACGTCATTTGGTACAAATGACGTATATTAACCGACAGTTGGGAGCACATGCTTTGTTTTATAGTTAGTCTAGCTGTGGGCATCTATGTAGATGGATGCATATTTACAGTTTGCTTTTGTACTCCTCCTGATTCTACCTTTATGTCAGTTCATGTTCAAGTATTAAATGATTGTTTGATGTTACTTCACTGGAGTTAACTTCGTGATTTGTGTTGTCTGATTTATTACACCCTCTACAAGCATCATCATTAAAAGGATCCGTAACACTGTGTTAAGCAAGTCTAATAACAAATACACAAAACAGGTCATATGGAGACTGGCATGGCCTGAATGTAAAAATAATTACATCAAAATAACACTATGGTGTGCTGGGGGAAGGGGTGAATTCAGGCAGACACAAAGTGAACCAAAAATAAAAAGCAATGCAAATTAAAACACCCACCCCCGGAAATATGTTTGTTAGAATCTGAATGAAAAAAAATGCTGATCTTAAAAAAAGGCATTAAAATATATCTAATCAATAAAGAGAAAATTAAGTCTGGCAGTTCATCGACAATCAAGGCATCCAAAAAATTAACTAAAAATCTGTAAACAATAAAATAAAAAACAAGTTGCTGGAAGATACCAGATAGTAACCATAAAGTCTGCTAATGATAGGTCAAAGTTCATCTTTGCATAGTACGTATTTTCTCCGAATATTTCAGCCTGTTATTTTGTTTGATTGCTTATTAAATACATAATTACAGTAATTATATTGATTGATAAAGCGGCATATGCTGCACTTGGGACGACTAGCATAATTAAGAAAAATTCTTTAAAAACCTGTTTAAAATAAGCTGCTATAAAAATGCACTAAAAAGTTAAGAAATTATATCATGAAAATATTTATAAATTGATTTTCATTTTTAATTGAGATTGTGGGTGATTACAATATATTAATAAAAATGTACAAATATGTCTATTTCTTTTTAATTCCCTTCACCGATGTTGTAGAGAAAAAAAAGAACAGTTCTTGATGTTCTACAAGTCATGTGATAATTAGTCACCGCTGAAACCTATTATTCGTTGCCTTTTTAATTTATCATTTTTTGAAATTAAATTTTACGAAACAATTTATGGATAAATAAAAGCGCCTTGAAACAAAGTGTATCCATGTGAACGATCTAATATCTAAATGTAGTCACTTTTATTTAGTTTATAAAACAAAGGCAAGAAAATCTATGATTCGAAAACAAGCTACTTTTTCTACCATATGAGAGTTAATTCACACTAAATCTTATATCTCAATAATGAAACAATGAGCTCAAGATTTTGTTAAAACAATAAGAATTTCCTTTTTCATCTAAACATTTATATTTCTAAAAGCCGTGGTATTACCATAAATAAAGAATTCAGTAAATTATTATATCATGTATGCTTTTATAAGCTTTTAATTAGTCCCACTTTCTGTGCTGAGTGTGGCTGGCTGTCTACAAAGGTGTTACTCAAATTCGGACTTGTTTCAATATAGTTAGAAAGGTCAAATGTTGCCCGCACGTACGTCAAAAGTGACAATAACACAATTTTAATAATCTCCTGTCCATGAGTTAACATTTTGTAGAGTTAACACATTCTTCGATAGCAGTTAACACTTTCTTCAACAGCCGTTAACACTTTCTTCAACAGCTGTTAACACTTTCTTCAACAGCTGTTAACACATTCTTCAACAGCTGTTAACACTTTCTTCAACAGCTGTTAACACATTCTTCAATAGCTGTTAACACATTCTTCTATCGCAGTGGCTACGGTTCGGTCCGACCGAACGCGTATTTCTTTTTTTCGGGTACCAGCCTTACTTATTATTGCATAACGGCCGAGTCGCTGCACTGAACTATATAACAACATAATTTTTTTTTTTCAGAATTTTTTTTTTCAGGATTGGGTTAGGGATAGGGTTAGGGATAGGTTTAGAGATAGGGTTAGGGATAGGGTTAGGGATAGGGTTAGAGATAGGGTTAGGGTTAGGGTGTGGAGCAATATTATCTATGGCTGGTACCCGAAGTAAAAAAAATACGGGTTCGGTCGGACCGAACCGTAGCCACTGCCTTCTTCTATAGCTATTAACACTTTCTTCAACAGCTGTTTATACATTCTTCAACAGCTGTTAACACATTCTTCAACAGCTGTTAACACATTCTTCAACAGCTGTTAACACTTACAATACCATTGGCACATCACCTTATGTATCTCTCACCATAACTAAATATTATTTCATTCAATGGACTCATTTTTTCTTGCTTACACCAACTGACATGGTCACCAGATTAAAAATATTTTTCATGTTGACAAACGTCATGTTAAGAAGTTTGATTTATCTGTACATGCTGACCTTTCGAAAACTTGGCATGTGAAAGAATTAATAAGCAAACATTACTATTCTAATGTTGTCTGTTGGTGATCATTCAGGGGAGATTAACTCCAGCTATAAAATACAACGAGCTGGGTGTATTCAGTAATCTTGCGTATGAAATACAGATAAGTATTAAAACAAGGGGATCAAACTCATCTGTATCAGCAACTGTCGGTATAGAAATATAACATTTTTCTATGTACTGTTTTGTTGACTAGGGAATAGAATATATTTGTACATACTGTTCTCCTAACTGGGAACATATAAGATGTTTCTTATAATGCTCTTCAACTAGAAAATATAACATGTTTCTTTATGCTACTCTCATCAGTAGAAAATATAACATGCTTCTTTATACTGCTCTCAAGTTGGAAAATATAACATGTTTCTTTATACTGTTTCAACCAGAAAATATAACATGTTTCTTTTATACTGTTCCCTCAACTAGAAGGTATAATATGTTTCTTTATATTGCTCTGTCCACTAGAACATATAACATGTTTCTTTTATACCACTCTATCCACTAGAAACATATGCAACATGTTTCTTTGTACTGCTCTGTCCACTAGAACATATGTTTTTTATACTGTCTCATCACTGATGAATATAACACGTTTGTAATACTGCTCTGCCCATTAATGAATCTACCTTAGAACTTTGTATAAGGATATATTAAGATAATGTCTAATAAGTTAGAAACCGTCCTATTACTTTATGTTTTATCTCAGCACACTCTATGACGTGTTCATCATTTATTCGTGTTTTCCTTATTGAATTGAACATGTTTTAATAGCTAAGTCTCTAATTTTTTAAGTTCTAATTTAATAAAATTTGTTTTTTTATTGTTTGACTTAAAAAACCTTTGAAGAATAAAATCTATTTATTACATTACTTTAATAAAGTCATAAATCTATTTATTGCATTATTTTAAATAAGTCATACATCTATTTATTACATTACTTTAATAATAGTCAGCAAACTCTATTTATTACATTTAATAAGTTCATAATTTATTTATTACATTACTTTAAT
The DNA here is from genome assembly GCA_021962125.1 of Bulinus truncatus. Classification (NCBI taxonomy): domain Eukaryota; kingdom Metazoa; phylum Mollusca; class Gastropoda; family Planorbidae; genus Bulinus; species Bulinus truncatus. Next base: position 3,943,869 of record JAGDYQ010000059.1, read on the forward strand.
AAGTCATTACCGAAAAAGAATTACTTTTTCTTCTTTTACTAAGATTAATTACTTATAAGAATATTTTTAATTGTTTTTTCTAACAAATTGTATATCTATTTAACATTTCTTATTATGCATTATTAATCATCAAATTATGTATTCCTTTAATGTTTAAACAATAGGTAAAAAAGATTAAAAACAAACATGCTATTTCAAAAAAACTTCGCAAATCTTCTAAAAAGAAAACAACAAATTATGGGTCAGCAGAGAGTGATTGATATTGAGAGATTAAAAGAGATGTATAGGTGGATGGCACCCACGCTTATTCTCCAGTTGATGATTAATGTATGGATTATTATAACGGATTATCAATGTATTGATTAATAATGTATTGATTCATTAATGCATTTATTATGAGTTACAGATTATGTAAAATAGAAGTCAAACGAATATTTGGATAGAATATAAAGTATTTTTTTTTATTGTTAAACAGATAAATAAATGTGAAATGTTTCATGGAGAACATGAACTTTGAACTCCTCGCGACGCACTTGATAAAAACTGGTGCTAAATATGAAATCTAATGAATACATAAATGCTGACTAGTGTCATTCATGCGAGAATCTCAATCAGACAGAACTTAGTAACTTAATTGCCCAGTTGATTGTTGACTGGACACGTCTGTGTCGTAAATCATCATATGGAGTCCATTAGTTCACTCCTCGAGCACATTCAGCATATGCATCACACTAAACAGGGATTGTTTCCCCATGGTGTCTGTTATTATTGTTGACCCAACTATTTTAAGAGAACCTAGTACATAGCTATTTTATAAAAATAGGGGACATAATTTTTGTTTATTTATGAAGTTTCTTTCTGAACTTAAATACAGTGTAGTATTCTAATATGCAGGTAATATATCTAACCCATAAAATTAAGAGGCAATAGAAATCCAAAGAGAAACACAAGAACTGGTAAATCAAACGCATTTATTTATATATCCGAACTGTTTGAACTTTTTGTTTTAGTTCTTGTTTTGATCATTTAGTCGGTTGCAGCAGTGATTTTATGTTTTACAATTACTTATTTCTTGCATGGCATTTTACGTATTTGTGTATTCTAATAATAATGTAAACATTTCCTTTTTGAGACAATTTTAGTCTGAATCGACTATTCTTTTTTGAGGAAAGTCTATATTCTGTCAGAGATTATAACTCTGACACGTTCAGGTCAACGATTATAGTGAAAAGTTCAGGTCAGGAGATTATAGTAACAAGTTCAGGTCAGGATATTATAACAAGTTCAAGGTCAGATATTATAGTAACAAGTTCAGGTCAGAGATTATAGTAACTAAGTTCAGGGTAGAGATTATAGTACAAGTTCAGGTCAGATATTATAGTAATAAGTTTATTACTAGTTTGTGGTCCTGACGCTTTAATTGTTGTTTGTTTAGTCTAACATTTACGTTGTATGTTATATTTCAATTTTGTAGGAATTTTGCAAAAAAAAGCAAGTTGAAAATTTTATAATATTAATATGGTATTTATTAAATATAAAACATTAAAATAAAACATTTTTAAATATAAAAGTAAACAAGTAAAGTAATTAAGCCTGTTCCATTCTGACACAGACGTTGTTAGCGCATTTTCTTGTTATGTATCAGTACGTATGTTAGCTTTAGTGTAAATATTTGTAAATTTTGGAAATGTTTATAAATTCATTTGTGTAATGTATATATCTGTAAAAAAATATTATAAATACGTTTCTTTATATTTGAAAAAAAAATATTTTCTCTTAAAGCTAACTACAAGTGGTTTGTGGTTACTGGTGAAATAGGACTCATAATTGAAAACATTCGAAATTGTAGTCATTTAATCGTCCGAAAACTCCGTCAATTGTTGCATAGCTCTGATACTTTCAATTAAACTCAGAACACAAGCTTACTATTTCATTTGATGAGTTTCTTAATAAATCTTGGTGAAACTACATGCTGCAGTATTTTGCACCAAAAGAATGGGTTATTGAACGTAGAAGGTGTATATATATAATATATAAGCTCCTTAGAGCTCTGAAGCCCGGCCCTCAGAGGTCCTATCGTGAAATGAACTTTTGATGTACACATGGCAGGCCAAGACTCTACAAAATGATATATACATCATGGGTTTAGGACTTATGGTTGCTGAGATATAGGGCGCTCCTATGTTAATATAGCTTATATAGTAAAAACGGTACTTTACAAGCCCCCTTTACGGCCCTGAGAGGTCAGATCGCGAAATGGAAAAGTCATTCTTGCCAGGCCAAGACCTACAAAATGCTCTATATACATCATGGGTCTAGGACTTAAGTTGTTGAGATCTAGGGGTGATGACAGACAGACAGACAGATAAAACGGGGACAAAAAATGTTTAAAAACATAATAAAATCAGACAAATATCATGAAAATTATTAAAATATTTCATACATTATATGAATATTTCATAAATTAAAAAAAAATAAAACCGTGGGCAACTTTTAATCTAATTTTTAATACATATATAATACTTAGTTTATACTTGACTCTACAAAACACAGGTCATTAAAGCAACACAAACACTAACAAAACTAAGCATCAGTAAATCAAGAAATGATAACTAGAGATAGGATTATACTCTACAAATACTTGGCATCAGTAAATCAAGAAGTGATAACTAGAGATAGGATTGTAGTCTACAATATACTTGGCATTAGTAAATCAAAAAAGTGATAACTAGAGATAGGATTGTAGCTCCACAATATACTTGGCATCAGTTTATTGCTAGATGCAGCATATTTCACATTGGTGAGTGCATAAATGTCCGGAAGAAAACGTATGCATTAAATATTGAACATATGATATCGGGATGAAAGTAGCTAAAGTTGAACAAACCAGTTCATCTATCTCCTGATATAAATTTTTATGTAAGTACTGGTCGTTAATTACTGAATTTGAACATATATTTCTAGCCATCTAATACATCCATACTCTCAATGTTAAGTAAATGACTTATAACGTTATAGCGTTGACTGGGTTGATGTTCATCAGCTTGTGTGGTCCAGTCGCTCCAGAGATAAAGCGTAACGAGATAATATTAAAAAGACATCAATACAAGTAAGGTAGTTTAACGAGGAGTTGAATCTAACAACTTAAATTGAGCGGAAGAGGACTTGGAACCTCAACGTGACGTGGAGGCGAGGTGGGGTAACTTGACTTCACTCACTCAGGTGGATAATCCTCTGCTCCTTGGGTAAAATGAAAATATACGTTTGGTAAAACGATTTTGAATGAACGCCATCTCACTAGAGGTTCCCTGGTCACCAAAAGATTGGTGCCATCGGACAGAGTAAAGTAAAACTAACTATTGATCAGTTGTGTTCGCTTTATGAACCCAGACAAATCTCAGACTAACTTGATTCACATCAAGTTGGGGAATAAATATTTTGATGCAATTCAATTGTATTTCATGATACATAATTAATAATATTTTTTTCACGTCTATTATGTTTATTCATTTAATTAATTCTATTTTTTAATACTTAGACGTCAGTTTTTTTTCTGTGCATCACTACAGGTACACTGTGTATCACTACAGGTATACTGTGTATCACTACGGGTACACGGTGTATCACTCACAGGTATACTGTATCATACTACGGGGAACACTGTGTATCACTACAGGTATACTGTGTACTGTGTATCACTACAGTATACTGTGTATCACTACAGGTACATCTTATCACCACAGGTATACGTGTATCACTACAGGTACACTGTGTAACACTACAGGTATACTGTAATACATAAGAACAGGTCACTATATGTATGCCTATGTGTCACTACTGTGTACTACTATGTATCACTACAGGTATACTCGGACTATCACTACAGGTATACTGTGTATCACTACAGGTATAATTTAGTTTCAGAGGTCAGCTATAGGACGCCGACATACTCATAAAGTAGCTCGTAGAGCAAATTTAGGTAATCTCCAGAATTTACCTTTAGTAGATTATTTGTTTTCTCCATGTATAGTCATGTCGAAAAACTGTTATAAAAAGTCGATTTATTGTAAACTGTTGAATGGTAAGCTAAACGAATGTATACATGTAGATTCATACTGTCATCTATCACTGTATATAGTATGACATATCAGTGTCCCGTAATGCCTCTATCACTGTGTAGTTGACTAAAGCTCTCATATGTTCTTCATCATTGGTAGAGTGTGACTGTAATGTTTGAATTCTCTATCACCTGGTATAGTAGGACTGTAATGTTTTTATCATCTGCACTGTATAGCTGGTAATGTTTCTCTCATTCACTGTATAGTGATCAAATTGCTTCTTTCATGCAGTGGTGTATAGGCCTAATTAGTTGTTTTTAAATACCGACTAACATAGTGTGAATATAATATTTGATAATCCGTCGATAATACTAAAGCACATTAAAGTTTATTTTTACAAAATGAAGAGAGACTAAACTTAACAAGTCTCTAACTGAAACAATTATTTTATTTTCAACAAATGAATTGTTTCAACACACTTTACAGCTATCTGGTCTATCGATTTATCTCTTCTCTGCATCGTGAATGTTGCTTGATGCTGTAATGTATAATGTAGTGAGGGTATGTCTGATTTATCGTCAGTAGACAGACGAATGAATTGATGGTTTTAATAACTTCCATTATAGTTTTTTTTAAATATTCTGCTATCATTCTGAGGAACAAAAGTCTGCAAAGCTGAATTCGACGTTGCGCCGTGTAAAGTACACGGTGTAGGTTGTAAGGAAATGTGTAAGAAAAGCAGTAACATTAAAGGCCGTGGCAATGGTCGCGATATTGAGGTAACACACAAATACCTTCAATTGTAGCATAGCTAAATGAGATCACCATAAATAGAACCCATGATGTTCGTTAATAAGCGAAGCTGACAATCTCCCAACCAATGAAAGAATTATAGCCCTATATAGATATAAACGGAACTATAAAAAGTCATTATTTCAGACATTACTGGTAAAGCAATCGATTCAGAATTTGAAAATAAAATTGTGTTTCTCCTTATTTTTTAAATCATGCAAAAGGAAACAGTTACTTGACACTTCCATAGCTTAACTAACCATAGTTATTTTCGTTTATATTAATTGTCTTCAACTAAGATAGGTGGGCAAAACTGACCATTGATAGGGATACAGTGGCGCTATCTTGACCCAGATCTAAACCACTTCAACCAGTACTTCCATGTTGGCTCAATTGCCTTTTTACACGCCATAGTAAATGAACATAGTAAGGGGCCGTCCATAAAGTACGTCACGCTATGACGATTAACTTCCCTGTCACAAATCTCGGGTCCCCCCCCAAAGTATCACTATCGAATCTTTTTTTAACTGAACTACTTCAAAATTTAATCGAAAACTTAAACTTCATCACTATGAAAATTGTTTTAAAATATGTTATTAAAAGATTATTAAATGAGTTTAATAGTAGAACAACTAATGTCAAGAGTTGTATCAGTTATTCTTTGGAAACAGTAAATCAACTAATTGAATTGAAAAAAATGGCAAAAATTTTAGATTGACAATTATTTAATAAACATCATTTTATCTGCTACCTTATTCATTTACGAATGAAAGAGGAATTTAGATAACTTCCGATTTATGTATCTTATTGACACAGGATAAGAAGTATTTAATAAAACTTGACCAACCAGTGATTAATATAAAAATGATAATAAAACAATGTGACTAAAAAAAAGGACTAGATTGACAAATTATGTGAGCAGCTCTGGTGCTATATTGAATATGTTTATAGTGGGCCTGTGAATTATGTTTAATTAAAAAATATTCACTAGACATCATCCATCCATGGTGAAGTGTTCATCCATAGTTAAGACTGACATACATCTTTCCGCATCATCGCTTCCTGGAAGACATTAGTTGCAGACAGTCAACCTCATCCTCATCTAGCTTCACTCAACATCCTCTGAATGTGCATTTTCCATTCTGCCAGATGACATCGCCATGAATTCCCTTACCTTCTAGCAGCGATTCTCAAAGGACGAATGCGTTTTATCTGAGTTGATTCTGGAAAATTTGGGGTTGGCACATTATCCTAGGAGACATGCGACCAGATTTCAGCTAAAGTTTCACCTGCAAACTTGAAGTTTGTTCTTTCCAAATCCTCATTGATTGTTCTGCCCTGCGAATCAAAGTGAATGCCATAATGTTCATTTGGCAATATGACACCAGACAGTTCGCTGCTAAATGGAGCCATTCGACGTTCCACGTGGTTATAAGCACTGGTTGCAATGAATAAGGCATCATAATTATTTTAATGAAGTGATGGATTGCAACTTCAATTACGGTAATTTTTTGCATTATAATATAAATTCCAAATTTCTTTGATTGTGATATAATTAAAAAAGCAAAGATGTAATAAAGAAATAATAAATATCTTCCAGGTATTACTGATAAACAAGTTTGCAACAGTTTATTAGCGGTCCTAATCTAGCATGAGGAATTGTGCAATGAACATATTGAAAAGATATGTATCATGCTATTTTGACATAAAACTAATTCATGTTTCAATTTTTTTTGAAAATTATTTCTTTTTAAAACTATTAAGTTTTACTAAAAATTTAAAAATAAAATTAGAAATTAAAATTAAAAATTTATAAAAAATGTGACGTCACACTTTGGCTTGACCTCTTCCTCTAAGGTCACAAATTGTCACACTTTCTTTATACCTTCTTCACCCCCCTTGAGCACGTACCATGGACGGCCCCTAAAGACCGATGAGAAGGTGAATGCTGCGGTAAATGCCAGAATATGAGTAGAATATAATTTTTGCCAGTAGAATATGTTTAGTGTCACTAGAATATGTGTAATGTCATGAATATGTGTAGTGTCTGTAGAATATGAGTAGTGCTTTCAGTAGATTAGAAGCATAGAATATATGTAGGTCAGTAGAATATGTGTAGTGTAAGTAGAATATGTAGTGTTAATAATATGAAAATTAGTAGAATATAAGTAGTGTCAGTAGAATATGAGTAGTTTTAGTAGAACACATGTTTGACATCAGAACTTATCTGGTCATAAAAACAATGATTATATAAGAGAATTTTGATTATAGTCAGTAAAATAATATTGCATTACTAGCTGTACCCTGCAAAAATATGAGTACAGTCAGTAATACAAAACTTTGTGAGTGTACATGAGGCATAGCTCAGTACAGCAGTTACAGTCAGTAGAGAATGTTGAACATTTTATTGGCTAAAAGCAGACTGTTACAGGCAGCAGTTTGTGGTGGGGTGAGGGGTCCAAATTTGAGTCCCAATGGGCCTGCTGAGGGGGCCCCAAACGAGTCTCCACTTTTATTTTATACTGAATATTAAATACTACCTGTAAAAAAATAAGCTGTGATAAAGTCATACTATCTACTGTCTGGTTTCATACATGGCGCCAAACTCACAGATGTGTTGATTAGCATACAGAGCATTGTTTGAGCATTACCACAGAATATAGGTTAAACATTGTATTTACAAGAATATAGACTATCATTTCATTGTAAGATTGAGTTTAATTAATTAAGGGGAGAAAGGAGGAGAAATCAGAGGTACAGAAACAGACATGCAGTCTGACAAAAAGAGGTGCGCAACACAGATAGAGTAGTGATAATGGTGAATATATATCTTGCAGTGTATAGTTTCATTCTACTAAAAATTTAAATTCTTAATTTTATGCAATCGTCACTAAAGATAAGAATCTGGACTGGCAGTTTAGAAGATACCATTTGTGATGTATGAGAGCACAATGCTTGGATAAAGTGTCAATCCCTACCAGAGAAGAGAAGACAGAGACAGATCGTCACAAGAACCAATGCATGACTAGATGCCAATACAAGAAGTTATGACAATCGACGAATGTAAAAGTGTTAGAAAGTTAGAAACAATTTTGTTTCTAATTCAGTTTATTAATTTAATGCAATTTTGTGTGTAAATTTTAAGGCAATTGAAGAAGAACTTTAGAAGTTATTATCTAGGAGTGAATCCTATTAACATTTTATCTACATAGATAGTCACCGGGCCATGTAATCTTGTTATGCACGTTGTTGCAGAGGCGTCACTGAAAGGTGCATGTGTTCAGCATTTCACCAACATAGGGGTGACACCACAATGAACACCAGATTTTATAGCAGAAAGAACTCGGCATGGTCAGTTTTATATTCGATCATAGCTCAAACATACCAGTAGCACAGGGTGCCACCACAGAGCAGTAGGCAGGGGTGTCACTACAGAGCGTCTGAGCTTATAACAGAATCTAATTCAAAGCGTTCGATCAATCTGGAGTTTTTTGTAAACGCGCTAGAAAAAAGGACGGTGTAATACGGTTTTATGAAATAGGAGACGTAGTTTATAAACTTAGTTGAATAAAGTAATATAGGGCCTTACATATTTAAAATACAGTCAGTAATACTATCGTTTATCGCTAAAATATTTGTGCAATTATGAAGACAGTATAGAGCAGGAAAAATTAAAACATGTAACATTGTTCATGCCGTCTTAGAGGTGACACTCTGATCCGTATCGCATAACTCTTGATGTCCGCCAATAAGAGACTTGGAATTCATCCGTATCGGGTTACACCAACCATAGCGACGCCACTGAGTTAGTGACACTGTTGCATGTATCTCCATACAGATTACACGTAATTACATATCATCACGCAAGTAAAGTGGTAAAAGTTTACTAAAAGTGTCAAATATAGTTTATAATGTTGTAAACACGTTATCTTTAATGCTTCGTGTGGTCTTCCATTTCTTGTCCATGCTATAATCCATCTATCCATAGACATAAATAGAAGGGTCATAGTTCGTTTGTTTATGTCTATTCGTCAGCAATACGTAACTGAACGAAGTACAA
>JAGDYQ010000059.1:3953278-4146720 GCA_021962125.1 Bulinus truncatus
TTTTTGGATACTGCCAAAGACGAATAGAGCGTAGATCTATACACAAAATTACCTGCATTACATATACTAAAAAAAAACCTTTTTATTGCTGAAATATATTCAAGTATTTGTTATAAATACCATTTTAATTACTACTAAAACTATTTATAGTCATTGATTTTATTGCGGATATCAATTGTTTACTATGCCGGAGAATGTGGTGGCCGCATAATTGCAAACCAAATAGTCCAGTGTCTACTGTACAACCCACCCAACCCATTAGTTTCTTAGTTCCCAATTTTTTTTAAATAACTTTTTTATTTCTAGGGTTTTTGGGGGATCGATGTAATTCACATCGATGTGAGGTGGGGAAGGGGAAAGGCGAGGGGGTGTGTTTAAAATTTTTTGTTGCCGTAATTAATGGGCAACCGCAACAGAATGTAGTAAATTAAATACTTAATGTAATCAGTGCTGTCAAAAGGCTTTTAAATCAAAAGCTTGATATGATCTATTAAGTGGCACAGGCAGAGCGTTACTACTTTTTTGTACCATTTAGGTCAATTAGGCAGTGAATTTTATTTTAAAATTATTTTGTAGAGTTTCCATAGCCCAAGTCAAAGTACTTGGTGAGCCTTGTGTATATAGAAACGAGTTCAATTAGCTCAAAGTCCCTTGCAATACCATGTTCTGTGAAACGGATGACCGAGTGGTGTAGATGTTCGGCTGTCGAACTGAGAGTCCTGGGTTGGATCCTCGGTGAGCACCAAGGTCAGTTTTACAGGTCCCACAAACTTTAAATTGGTACCTGACTTAAGTTGGGGAAGTAAAGGCGGCTGAGCGTTTTGCTAACCACACAATTCCTTTATATGCTGAGGTTAGAGAAACAAATGAATTCTAGACTGTATCTGCCCCTATGGCCCTTTAGGGCTAGAAGATCTTTTTGACTAGGTAGTCAGTCAAAGTGTTTATTGTAGCATGTACGTTAGGGTAGTTCATTGAAATATAGCCCAAATGACGTGTGTGCTACAGAGCAAGACACCCTCCCAAGTTTTTACATCTACTAATAGTAGTGTTGTGGTAAAGTTTAGCTTTAAATTCATTCTAACTACAAGACGGTGCCCAAGAGCAATATACTATCCAAATTTTACGAAATTTGAACAAAATGAAGCAATACGCATATGTTGAATGTTTTAAAATTACAACCAGCAATAGGTTTTTAATATCAACTGTTCAACACTCTTTTGCAATAAACATATGGTTATTGGCATTTGTCACAATTAAAAGGTTAAATTGTGCTGTTCCATCAAAAAACTTGAAACTCAATTTCAAGTCACAAAAGCATGCATTTAATTATCAGTCAATGTTATTGTCATTCTGACATTAAGGCCTGAACAGCAGACTTTTTGGTGATTTGTGTTGGACAGCCTTGCGGTTTGCTTCCGCTACTTGCAATAAGAGTTGTTTTTCTTCTTCGTCTTTAGTAAGCAGTGTGTTGTATTCTTCAAAAAGCTTCACCGCTCACTCTGCAGTGTCGTTCACAACACTTAATGACTTGAATCGTGTCTGGCCATATCGATACTGTTCATTTGCAGGTTACTCTTGTGGTGGCAAATCACTGTCTATGTTATAACAACAAACTAAGTTCCCCGTTCTGGTAGTTGCACAGTCACCTAAACATACACCTGGTTTCATTAGAATTGATGAATCTCCACGCACTTATCGTTTGCCAGCCTCACGGGTCATTCCCCGCACAATTTTCATCTTTGCAGCTGCTTTCACATACATGATCTGATAAAATGGCTAAACCAACACGCTCGTCTGAAAGATACCAGAGATGATTTTCTAGGACCTTTCTTGCATCTGTACTAGGGAGCGACCGATTATCGGATCGGTATCGGACCGATATTGGCACTATCGGTTAATATCGGATCGGCCGATTGTTGTAGGGAACGACGATAGTCGAACCGATATTGGCACTATCGGTTAACTATTGGACCGGCCGTTTTTTGGCTGCCGATACATTGTTTTTTTTCACAACAGAGTTGCAGAAAAAAAATCAGTAAACAACCCAATTCTATAACCAGATCAGACAAGATTTTTAAAAAAAGGAAGAAAAACCCGTACACAGAAACTGTCACGTCTACATAAAATTACATCAGAAATATGACCTTAAAACAATAGGATTGGCATTTCTTAATTCTAATGTATGACCTTGAATGATACAATTAGTGAACATCTGTGTGTATTTTTTTTTTGGGATGGGAAGTTGGGGAAGGGGGGGGGTAAACAAGCCACGCGTGGGCGAAGTGTTACAAAATATGTGAACATGGGTTGACATACGTCATACAGCACGAGAAAAACACGTGTTTGGCATTGTTGTTGCTTAAGGGGCTGTCCATTAATTACGTTAACAAAATAGGGTGAGGGGGGTGTCAGAAAAATTTTGACAATTGTTGACAAGGGAAGGGGGGAGGTCAAGAAAAGTTGACGTCAAAAATGTTACTTTTTTAATTTTAATATAATTACTTAATAAATAAGAAAATTAAGCAGCGTTTGTAGTTCTGTGTTACACACTCGCTTAATATTCAGTATTTTAATTAAACTAACTATATTCCTACTAATTTTGCCACATAAACATTTGGAAGCCACCTTTTTTACGGGGGGGGGGTAATCAAATGTTGACGTAATTTTATAGGGGGGTCTCTGGAAGTTTGACAAGTTGTTGACAAGGGGGAGGGGGGGAGGTAAAAATCGCCAAAAATTTGTTGACATAAATAATGGATAGCCCCTAAAAAGAAAATATCGGTATCGGTATCGGTAAAAATGCTGGGGGAAAATATCGGTATCGGACTATCGGTAAAAAGGCATATCGGTCGCTCCCTAATCTGTACTAATTTCAGGATAAAAGATCTGGTAACTGCTGAGACCAATCCACAGCTGTAAATCACTGAATGAAGCTTCAGTTGCTCGGGGGAGCAGTTACCCAATTCTTGGTGTAAATTAGTGCACCAAAGTACAAAGCGCTCAACTTGGGCTTTTTCTTCCTTTGTAAGCTTGAATACATCTGTTTGGTTGCCGAAGAGATATATTTTCATTGCATAAATTAATTTTACCATCCAGTGAGCAGGATGTGCTGGTCCTGGAAGCCCTTCAGTGGATTGTATTCGGTGGATGTTCCAGTACAATCAGAGTCAACTCAATAAGCTCAATGTAATCATCTCTGACTTGTTCCTTTATGTGATTTTTTGTCAGGACTGCAATGGTTGCATTTGATAAACTGGAAGCTTCAGGTGGAACCTGAAATTCTGAAAAATTCTGCCTGGTGATGACACTCTAACAGCCTTTGAATCGTTTGAAAAGTGGGATATCTTGGGAGTTTGAAGTTCCTCAGCAGATGGTGTAAACATTTGACAAGATGATCGCCATTACATGATGACGACAGACTAACCAATGAAGTTCACGACCTAGCCTGTTTTCAAGGCCAACAAAACTCCGTTTATCCTGCCGGTATTTACTGAGGTTATTTCAAAGCACATGGCCTGAACCTTCTCAACCAGACGCCACTCCACCAACAATTTGTGAACAGCAGTTGCTTCATTCTCACCAGTTCCAGAGCTCACATTTGGCACACCTAACAGTTTGTCCATCACATTACCTTAAACTAAAACTGTCAACCTGCCAACTGAGCCTTCCCCAAATATTGCTGGAAGTATCCTATGTAGCACTTGACAGCGCTCGTTAAATGACGCAATGTGAAATAGGAAGTGCATTTGGATCGTGACAAAGGGCTGCAGCAATAGGAATAAGTAGTCAAACAGCTTCACGATCAGATGTTTTATTACGGTCAAAGGTACTTGTTACACTTGGATTGAACAATTGGTCTCAAGAGGTTTTCTTTACGTGTGTTGTCTTGTCTTGCTGTTTACCTGATTTGCTAATTTTGGTCGGTATCGTCATATTCAGTTTCATCATCAAGAACACTGCTTGCAAATGCACAGTCATCACCAAGCTGGACAAGGACGGCTGCTGCCGTAGAAGCTGGAGGTTACGAAGCCTTGCGATTTCTTTCCTCTTCTTTTTTTCGCCTCAGTTCTGATAATTGTTGTTTTTTTAACTAACTCATCCTCGGCTGTTACATCATTCTTCTCTCAGTTCTCTTATCTTTATCCTCGGGTGTTGTATCATTCTTCTCTCAGTTCTCTTATCTTTATCCTCGGTTGTTGTATCATTCTTCTCTCAGTTCTCTTATCTTTATCCTCGGGTGTTATATCATTCGTCTCTCAGTTCTCTTATCTTTATCCTCGGGTGTTGTATCATTCTTCTCTCAGTTCTCTTATCTTTATCCTCGGGTGTTACATCATTCTTCTCTCAGTTCTCTTATCTTTATCCTCGGTTGTTGTATCATTCTTCTCTCAGTTCTCTTATCTTTATCCTCGGTTCTTGTATCATTCTTCTCTCAGTTCTCTTATCTTCATCCTCGGTTGTTGTATCATTCTTCTCTCAGTTCTCTTATCTTCATCCTCGGTTGTTGTATCATTCTTCTCTCAGTTCTCTTATCTTTATCCTGTTCAATTTTGATTTTTACTATTGCATCAGCAAGTGCAGTATCAAACAGTTGACTCAGTTTTTCTGCTAATTCAAGTACTCTTGATTTCTGTGCCTCAGATTGCCGTACTTTGTTTTTCTTTAACAGCTGCTAGGCATCATGGAATCTTTCAAACTTTTCAACCGACTGTGTCGCCAACATTGTTGGGATACCAGCCTTCAAACAGGTAATCATTAACTCATCAACAGTTGCACGCGAAGCATTTCTAACGGACTTCTTTACTCGTTGATATTCATGAAATCTTTAAAAGACCTGTTCTTTTATCGGCAACTTCTCAGTGGTTCCATTTAACATATCCCAGTAAGGTAAATCTCACTTCTATGACGTGTTAATGCCATGCTGAAATAATTGAGTCCTAGAATTTAAATAAGAACATTCATATGATAATTCAGAATCTGATTATGAACTCTTTATTATATCACTCTTGCAGTATGAGATTGACATGCAGAATTATTACTTAATTATCAAATCACTACGAGTAAATGCTGTGAAATATTAATAACAAAAATATCATACACTTTTAGTGTTTATTATGTTCAATTACAAGATTAATTTACTATATTACTTATTCAATAGGTCTTTAAAATAGTGAGACCTGCTAAACACTAAGTCTACAGAAAACAAGCAATGAACTTACACAAATTAGTTATTATATCGACAAATATGACAGAAGGTAACAGTAAACAGGAAGTTATGACAAAGAATAGTTAAACAGAAAACCTTAAGTAAGTAAAATATAACACAAAGAGCATGATACAGTAGTAGGTAAATAAGCAGAATGTAAATTACATGAAAGTTCGGCAATTTTTGATGAAATTTTGAAAATCCATGATCGTTGAGCATCCTTGCAGTTGGCACAAGAGGCTGAAATTCTGACCTAATTGAAGGTTTGCTATATGGAAACATTAGAGGGTGTCTTGCTCTGTAGGTGAAAGTCGAGTTTATATGGGCCACCCTAATGTACGTTCACATACATGTTCTCATCATAGCCTTGAGAAGCTGTCGATTTTACTTTTTTTTTCGGCGCCCTTGTTAGCATTACAGGGTGGTGTGTGCCTATTACATCAGACCTATTTGTGACGCATAATGCGTGTCTGCCATACACGTAGCGGCGGAGTGAAAGTACCAACTACATCTGCCAGCATGGCAGAATACATTGTTTTATCACGTGCCCAGACTGGCCAGACATGCAGGATCGGGCAGATTGGAAAGGCAATTGCCTTTCCTGCCACTACGGTTAGAGAGGATTAGTGCGTTTTGCCTAGCGTCTCTGCAAGAATTGTGGGACGGATGGCCGAGTGGTGTATATACTCGACTGTCAACCTGAGAGTCCTGGGTTCGATCCTTGGTGAGAACCATGGGAAATTTTTCAAATGAAATTTATTTCAAAGTCGTCCCACAAGTCCACCCAGCTTTAAATGGGTACCTGACTTTAAGTTGGGGAAGTAAAGGCGGCTGGGCGTTGTGCTAACCACACAATCCCTTCAAATGCCGAGGTTATAGAATCAGATGAATTATACACTTCATCTGCCCCGATGGCCCATTTGGGCTAAGGGAACTTTACTCTTTTCTGCAAGAATTAGCATGCTTTGAGATAGTGTTTTATCTTGACAGAGTGTAAGGGTGTAGTGTGTTAACCATGTCCGTCAACACCGCTAGCTGTCTGTCATGCCTATAGAGCAGCTGGTTGAATATTCCGCTACATATGCTGACTTGGCAGAATAAAAGGAATTTAGCACTTGAGTGGGACCTAATCGAAGAGTGTTGTGTGCCTACCACATCAATAATCACCGCCAGCTGTGATTCAAATTTCTCGTATTATCCTCCTTGACCAGAGTAGAACTATTGTCGCAAACAAAAATGTTTATCATGGCCAGGAAACTCCAATGATCATCTCACATATTGTGATCTCCTGCTCTCTCAACGATAAAACTATATACTTTGGAAATGCGTCTGGTTTGTCTCAGTTTTACTTTTTCATTTAGAGCTAGTCTATCAATGATAATTTACGTTAAAAAACATCTAAAAGCACAACGACAAACATGGTTAGTAAAAAGATTTGAATGATATTATCTTTCTTAAATATTTAATTTACTTAAAGTACGCACGAGACATATCTGGAATGACATGTTTGACAACATAAGGGTTATTTTAATAATTTAATTCAATGGACGTATGTTAAATAAACTCAAAAATTGTAGACAATTTGTAGCAAATAAAACTAAATGTCTCTTGTTCTCTCTCTCTCTCCACTCCCCCCCCCCCTCCCAAATAATGCACATTTAGTACATGGCCGCAATCATAGTCATAGATTTTTCTCAGGCACTAATTAACGCTGTACTCTGAACAACGATTTCTTAAACAGATGTGGGATTGAGGCTAGGAATGTGTGTGTGTGTGGGATTGAGGCTAGGAATGTGTGTGTGTGTGGGACTGAGGCTAGGAGTGTGTGTGTGTGGGATTGAGGCTAGGAATGTGTGTGTGTGTGGGATTGAGGCTAGGAATGTGTGTGTGTGGGATTGAGGCTAGGAATGTGTGTGTGTGGGATTGAGGCTAGGAATGTGTGTGTGTGTGGGATTGAGGCTAGGAATGTGTGTGTGTGTGTGGGATTGAGGCTAGGAATGTGTGTGTGTGGGATTGAGGCTAGGAATGTGTGTGTGTGTGTGGGATTGAGGCTAGGAATGTGTGTGTGTGTGGTAGTGTATGAAAGTGTTTGTGTAAGAGTGTGTATGGCAGAGTGTGGGAGAGTGTGTGTGTGGTAGTATGTGTGTAGGAGTGTGTCTTCTGTCAGTGTGTGTGTGATTGTATGTGTTGGAGTGTGTGTGCGAGTGTGTGTGGAAGTGTGTATGTCTGTCGGAGAGTGTCTGAGTGTTTTTGGGAGTGTGTATGTCTGTCAGAGTGTGTGTGAGTGTGGGATGTGTGTGTGGTAGTTTGTGTGTGGGTTTGTGTGTTGAAGTGTATATGTGTGCGAGTGCGTGTGGTAGAGTGTATGTTTGTCAGAGTATGTGTGTGGGAGTGTGTATGTCAGTCAGGGTGTGTGTGTGGATGTGTGTGTGGATGTGTGTGGGAGTGTGTATGTCTGTCAGGGTGTGTGTGGGAGTGTGTGTGGATGTGTGTGGGAGTGTGTATGTCTGTCAGGGTGTGTGTGTGTGGGAGTGTGTGTGGATGTGTGTGGGAGTGTGTATGTCTGTCAAAGTATGTGTGTGGGAGTGTGTGTGGATATGTGTGGGAGTGTGTATGTCTGTCAGGGTGTGTGTGTGGGAGTGTGTATGTCTGTCAGAGTGTTTGTGTGGGAGTGTGTGTGGGAAGTGTGTATGTCTGTCAGAGTGGGTGTGGGAGTGTGTGTGGAGTGTGTATGTCTGTCAGAGTGTGTGTGGGAGTGTGTGTGGTGAGTGAATGTGTGTGGGAGTGTGTGTCTGTCAAGGTGTGTGTGTAGGAGTGTGTTTTGGGGAGTGTGTGTGTGGAGAGTGTGTGTGTGGGAGTGTGTATGGGAGTGTGTATGTCTGTCAGAGTGTGTGTGTGGGAGTGTGTGTGTGGGGAGTGTGTGTGTGGGGTGTGTGTGGGAGTGTGTCTGTCTGTCAGTGTGTGTGTGTGGGGTGTGTGTGGTAGTGTGTCTGTCTGTCAGTGTGTGTGTGGGAGTGCTTGTCTGTTAGTGTGTGTGTGAGGTGTGTGTGGGAGTGTGTCTGTCTGTCAGAGTGTGTGTATAGGAGCGTGTGTATGGAAGTGTGTGTGTAGGAGTGAATAAACCAGGATTTATGATTTCTTTTTTTTTTCTTCCACGTGAAGGGGAAGAATGTTTCACTCTGTATATCAATCGATGCCGCGATGTAGATTGTTACATTTGATGTCACCTGTACAAACATAGGTTATAAATGCGTGGAATCTAGTGATACATCTTTAAAACAGGATTTATTTATTTCTTAAAACAAAGAAATTCTGGTACAATCGGGTAGAGGAAATTCAATGGAAGTTGGGTCTATTGCCCACTACCTGTTTGGTTGTGTTATAAATATCTTCTGATCATTTGAGAATTATAAATTATAATAATTTTTTGGTCATTTTTCATTCATAAAAAACACAGAGAACATGATGGTGTGTGTGTGTGTGGGAGGGGGTTGTATGTGTTTGTGTTGTAAGAAGCCTATAGAACGATTTTCTCGTTTAAATATAGATGTGGTGTTTCAAATATACCCATCAAAAGGTGGTGAAAACTATGTAAATACCAAATAATACATAATACACTTTTAGATTTCTGTTCAATCGACTCATCTAGTTATATATTTACAGGTTTCTGAATGCGTTTCGACAATTTACTTACACCATTTACTAAAACTGACAGCTCAAAGGCAAATGTGGTCATGTAGAATTTCATTATTATTACATATTTACTAAATATTGTATACAATTAATCGTGAATTTGACAAATATTTGTTAACCATATTCTGTAGAGGGATCGTATGTTGGCATCTTCAAGCCGACTCTACGCTGGAGCAATAAAAATCATAACAATACAAACTTAGATGCACTAACACATTTCATTTGTTTTTGTACTGTTACCACGTGATTTTGATAAGTACATTACAAACTTAATGAATAAACAATTACTTACGTTTGCTAAAAATTTGCCCAAAATTTCTTTTTTTTTTCTTTCAAACATCTGGACATTTTCTATCTAGTATATATTTATACCGATTAGACTGCGGCCTATCTCTTCCCACTTCTACCATGGGCCTTCTGTGTGTGTGAAGTCCCTGTAAAGATGAGAAGAAATCTCTTATATCAGATAAACCACTAATGGGACGGTTTTTATGGTGCCCTTCCTTAATCTCCACTATAGCTGTTAAAGCATTGGCCATGGAGGCACCACGGGAACTTTAACCATGACCTGAACATCCAATGGTCCTCATCGGATATCGACCCTAAGGTAGACATATGAGCGCTTTACCACCCGACTATTTCCCCCCCCCCCCCAAACACTTTTGTCGCGCTAGACATTTTTATGTCAAAACAAAAGTACAAACGTGAATCCTCCTCAGCCAAGACTATTGTCACTTTGGTGGGGAGGGGGGGCATATGAAAAGTACATTGGGGGGTGATAAACACAGGTAATTGGAGGTGCTAGGTACAATCAAATAACAGGCCCCCAGACAATAAACATTTATTCAAACTAGGTACGGTGCCGGAACGGTATGATAAGAAGGACACATTATTATGTTAACCGTGTGAGATGTAGGTATGATAAGAAGGACACATTATTATGTTAATCATGTGAGATGTAGGTATGATAAGAAGGACACATTATTATGTAAATCATGTGAGATGTAGGTATGATAAGAAGGACACATTATTATGTTAATCGTGTGAGATGTAGGTATGATAAAAAAGGACACATTATTATGTTAATCGTGTGAGATGTAGGTATGATAAAAAAGGACACATTATTATGTTAACCGTGTGAGATGTAGGTATGATAAAAAAGGACACATTATTATGTTAATCATGTGAGATGTAGGTATGATAAGAAGGACACATTATTATGTTAATCTTGTGAGATGTAGGTATGATAAAAAAGGACACATTATTATGTTAATCGTGTGAGATGTAGGTATGATAAAAAAGGACACATTATTATGTTAACCGTGTGAGATGTAGGTATGATAAAAAAGGACACATTATTATGTTAATCATGTGAGATGTAGGTATGATAAAAAAGGACACATTATTATGTTAATCATGTGAGATGTAGGTATGATAAAAAAGGACACATTATTATGTTAATCATATGAGATGAAGGTATGATAAAAAAGGACACATTATTATGTTAATCATGTGAGATGTAGGTATGATGAAAAAGGACACATTATTATGTTAACCGTGTGAGATGTAGGTATGATAAAAAAGGACACATTTTTATGTTAATCGTGTGAGATGTAGGTATGATAAAAAAGGACACATTATTATGTTAACCGTGTGAGATGTAGGTATGATAAAAAGGACACATTATTATGTTAACCGTGTGAGATGTAGGTATGATAAAAAAGGACACATTATTATGTTAATCATGTGAGATGTAGGTATGATAAAAAAGGACACATTATTATGTTAACCGTGTGAGATGTAGGTATGATAAAAAGGATACATTATTATGTTTATCATGTGAGATAAAGGTATGATAAAAAAGGACACATTATTATGTTAATCATGTGAGATGTAGGTATGATAAAAAAGGACACATTATTATGTTAATTATGTGAGATGTAGGTATGATAAAAAAGGACACATTATTATGTTAACCGTGTGAGATGTAGGTATGAAAAGAAGGACACATTATTATGTTAATCATGTGAGATGTAGGTATGATAAGAAGGACACATTATTATGTTAATCATGTGAGATGTAGGTATGATAAGAAGGACACATTATTATGTTAACCGTGTGAGATGTGGGTATGATAAAAAAGGACACATTATTATGTTAATCATGTGAGATGTAGGTATGATAAGAAGGACACATTATTATGTTAATCATGTGAGATGTAGGTATGATAAAAAAGGACACATTATTATGTTAATCATGTGAGATGTAGGTATGATAAAAAGGACACATTATTATGTTAACCGTGTGAGATGTAGGCAGGGTTGTTAATATTGCAATATTGTATTGGTATTGGCAGTATTGCCAATACTTTTTTAAGTATTGGTACGATATTGCAATACTTCTTGAAATTTGATATTGGTATTGGTATTGCCAATACTTATTTTTGATATTGGTATTGATTTTTAGCCAATACTTAAAGCAATATTCAATAAGTTCTCTACAACATTGGTTGTGAATAAAACTGAATATAATAAATTTTTCTTTGGTGTCGCCATCTTGCGAGTGACATTGCCAAGCAATTTTTGAATGAGACTGAGCAATGAATGATAATAGAAATCATACATGATATCTGTGGCAATGAGTATTGACCAGTGAGTACTCTAAGTAAATTGATTTCTATGGAATTCGCTATTCTTTCCAAGCTTTTTTCCGGTTGCATTAAATAATTTTCTTGAGTGTTTATTGTTATTTGCAAAGTATTGTCAGGCAGATCACTTGGTATGCTTTTGGTAACACCTGGTGAAACCCGATGGAATTCAATGTATGATGCTGTCACCAGAGATTACAACATTCTCTGTGTAAGTGACATGGAAGTGACATGGAAGTTGTTGACAAACTTTGTGGTGAACTTGATATCAAAAGACTACAGCCTGTACAGAAAACATTTGTTAAAGAGTATGTTGCTGTTATGAAGCCTGTTTGCTGTGAACTAGATATTTTGCAGGTGAAACTAAAAAAGACATCAATTGGACTTGGTTTCCTTTTACCAGCACTTGTCATGATGAAGGCTCAGTTAAAAGTGTTTCTTGAACAAGGAAAGAATGATCGGCTCGTAGTTTGTTCTCCATTAGCTTCATGTCTTTTGAATGCCATCGATAGAAGATTTGCAAACATGTTTGACAGCATTGATGCGCAGAGGGCATCCGTTGTACATCCCAAATTCAAGATGGACTGGATGGATGATGATTTGCAGCGTTCGCATCTGAAGAGACGCATTTCACAATCACTGATGTGAATCAAGAAATTAATAATTACTTGGCAGACACTTCAGACAGTATTTTATCATTGGATGCCTATCCACATAACCGTAAAATATAAATATACCTGAATACATGACTTCCTTCAAGCGCTGCAGTTGAAAGGCTGTTTTCATTAGGACAGTGGTCGGGGAACTGGGGTAAATTACCCCAAATAGGGTAAAAATGAAATTTTTGGGGGTAAAAATGAAACTTTTGTGAGTAAAAAGTATATATTTTTAATTTGCTATGGGGTAATATCAACTTACACAAAAATATTTTGGGGTAATGATTAAAAAAGTTCCCCGAACCCTGCATTAGGAGGATGAGTATTTTCCCCTCTTCGTTCACGACTGAGCAGTGCGCATTTTGAAATGGTTACTTTACTTCGCCTGGCTAAGTGGTAACTGCCAGTTAGGTGGCGTTACCCTGTGAACTCTACTGGAATTCATCGTTAGTTTTCCAGATGTAATGCAATCCACTGACTCGGTCTGACTGCTTTTACTATAGTGTGATGTTTAACTGTTTAAGTATCATTTGCTTTTCTATGACAGTCATTTGCTTCACCCATCCATCCATCTATTTATCCATTCATTCACAATATTTGTACATCATACATATTAAAAATCTTGCTGCTAAAGGACGTTAAGGTATGCCGACTTATTTAATAGTAGTTTATTATGTTGTCAAAGACTTTTGGATGCTTTGAGGGAAACTGATGAAGCAAGTGTTAAATATTGAACAAAATTTGGTTAAAAATACATCATCTAAATCAGCCAAAAATGTTGTTATCGTTTATCGGTGTAAGTGATATAGAGCAATGAATTTCGTATTTGCGTTTTATTCATCGAATGACCCAAATATTGGTATTGGTATTAGCAATAATAAATAAATATTGGTATCGGTATTGCAATACTGGTTTTAAAATTGTATTGGTATTGGTATTGCAATACTGGTTTTAAAATTGTATTGGTATTGGTATTGCCAATAATTTTTTTTAGTATTGTTAACAACCCTGGATGTAGGTATGATAAAAAAGGACACATTATTATGTTAACCATGTGAGATGTAGGTATGATAAGAAGGACACATTATTATGTTAATCATGTGAGATGTAGGTATGATAAAAAGAACACATTATTATGTTAACCGTGTGAGATGTAGGTATGATAAAAAAAGACACATTATTATGTTAACCGTGTGAGATGTAGGTATGATAAGAAGGACACATTATTATGTTAATCATGTGAGATGTAGGTATGATAAAAAGGACACATTATTATGTTAACCGTGTGAGATGTAGGTATGATAAAAAAGGACACATTATTATGTTAACCGTGTGAGATGTAGGTATGATAAAAAAGGACACATTATTATGTTAATCATGTGAGATGTAGGTATGATAAAAAAGGACACATTATTATGTTAATCATGTGAGATGTAGGTATGATAAAAAAGGACACATTATTATGTTAATCATGTGAGATGTAGGTATGATAAAAAGAACACATTATTATGTTAACCGTGTGAGATGTAGGTATGATAAAAAAGGACACATTATTATGTTAACCGTGTGAAATGTAGGTATGATAAAAAAGGACACATTATTATGTTAATCATGTGAGATGTAGGTATGATAAGAAGGACACATTATTATGTTAATCATGTGAGATGTAGGTATGATAAGAAGGACACATTATTATGTTAACCGTGTGAGATGTGGGTATGATAAAAAGGACACATTATTATGTTAATCATGTGAGATGTAGGTATGATAAGAAGGACACATTATTATGTTAATCATGTGAGATGTAGGTATGATAAAAAAGGACACATTATTATGTTAATCATGTGAGATGTAGGTATGATAAAAAAGGACACATTATTATGTTAATCATGTGAGAAGTAGGTATGATAAAAAAGGACACATTATTATGTTAATCATGTGAGATGTAGGTATGATAAAAAAGGACACATTATTATGTTAATCATGTGAGATTTAGGTATGATAAGAAGGACACATTATTATGTTAATCATGTGAGATGTAGGTATGATAAGAAGGACACATTATTATGTTAACCGTGTGAGATGTAGGTATGATAAGAAGGACACATTATTATGTTAATCGTGTGAGATGTAGGTATGATAAGAAGGACACATTATTATGTTAACCGTGTGAGATGTAGGTATGATAAGAAGGACACATTATTATGTTAATCATGTGAGATGTAGGTATGATCGACACTTAATAAGCATGCGTTTTTGTTAGTTCAATGAAAAAGACTGAAATATTTATTTATATAAATATCTGGTTTTTATTTCTCTTTTTATCAGCTACAGTAGATTCTATCTTAAATTATTTTTTCTTAAATTACTTATTTTAAATTATTTTTTTTTTCATTCGAATGTAGGAATCTACCAGATGAACATAAAGCAGCTCATGACATCATGAAATTATTATGTCATACAAGAAGAAAGATAACTAGCCAACAGTGTGTTTGATAAGACAAGATATTCACTCAAACTATGTCTACTAGACAATATTTTGTTTAATTTCACATTTCTAGCATATCTCTTTGATGAAATCTGTCAATTTATTATTTAGTTCATGAAACTTTATTTATGTCAAACTATTAAAAATATTCCGGAAAAGTTCAATCTCCTAAACTCAGTTTGAAAGGTTGCTAATGAAATGTAAAGTATATAGACATTCGTTACAGAAATCAATCAAACCCCCCCTCTCCCTATTGTCTCATACAGCACTAACACAACTTAAAACATCCAACATTTTATATTTGTCAACTCTACAGCTCAAACATCGTCTGAATAAGTCCGATTGTAATTTCACTGAAAAAAATAAATCCATTTTTCTAAACTTATTAACCGTAAAGAAAATTTAAGAAAACCACTGTAAGAAAACCACTGTAAGAATACCACTGTAAGAATACCACTGTAAGAATACCACTGTAATTACTGTATACATAGATATAGTGATAGATGAAATTTTTTATATAAGACTTAAGAGTTTCTAAAATGGAAATGTGTTAAGGCAAGATGTTATCTTTTTTAAAAATATTATTCAAAAATTTGTTTTATTTAATGTTGTACATTTATAATTTTATTTTACAATTGCAAAGTAAATTGATTTAAGTGATCGTCCATTTACAAAGGATGTCATCAGATTGATAAAGTTTGGTCTCATAAAAGATCAAAAATTGATTTCAACAAATATATAACGCCTAATTTGTTTTTTCGTTGTTGTTTAACGTATTGAATAAAACAAAACTAATTAACATGTTTCTACATTTACCACAAATTTATGGGCATATATATATATATATATATATATATATATATATATATATATATACATACAAATACATTATTTCAGCACTTGTTACTATGTTCCTTATTGTGTTCGTTGTTTTCATCTAATAGACGTTATTCACACACACATACACACACACACACAAACATCCTAACATGATGATTCTTTTGTTTTTGTCGTTTTCATCAAAGAGACAGTTTCTGTAAATTAATATTTAGTCAAGTTATAAAAATTTATTGTTAGACAAATTTTGAATTAATTTACATTTTGTGCATTTTGTACATGATGTTTTCAAAGTTTAGAATTTATTATTAAACTGGGATTGCCTCAAAGTCGTGTGAATTTTCTTCAGTTTGTCTTAATATTTTCAATTTTTTAAAAGATTTTCCCTTATGTTTTTGTTTGTGTATTTTGGAGTTGTTTATGTATTTATGGGTTGTTTATATAATTATGGGTTGTTTGTGTATTTATGGGTTGTTTGTGTATGTATGGGTTGTTTGTATAATTAAAGTTTGTTTGTGTATTTATGGGTTGTTTGTGTATATATGGGTTGTTTACGTATTTATGGGTTGTTGGTGTATTTATAAGCTGTTTACGTATTTATGGGCTGTTTGTGTATTTATGGGTTGTTTGTGTATTTATGGTTTGTTTGTGTATTTATGGGTTTTTTACGTATTTATGGGTGGTTTGCGTATTTATGGGTTCTTTACGTAGTTATGGGTTGTTTGTGTATTTATGGGTGGTTTATATAATTATGGGTTGTTTGTGTATTTATGGGTTGTTTGTGTATTTATGGGTTGTTTGTATATTTATGGGTTGTTTGTGTATTTATGGGTTGTTTGTGTATTTATGGAATGTTTGCATATTTATTGGTTGTTTACGTATTTATGGGTTGTATTTGCGTATTTATGGGTTGTTTGTGTATTTATAGGTTGTTTGTGTAATTATAGGTTGTTTGTGTATTTCTGGGCTGGTTACGTATTTATGGGTTGTTTGTGTATTTTTGGTTTGTTTGTGTATTTGTGGGTTGTTTACGTATTTATGGGTTGTTTACGTATTTATGGGTTGTTTGTGTATTTATAGGTTGTTTGTGTAATTATGGGTTGTTTGTGTATTTATGGATTGTTTGTATATTTATGGGTCGTTTGTGTATTTATGGGTTGTTTGTGTATTTATGGGTTGTTTACGTATTTATGTGTTGTTAGTGTATATATGGTTTGTTTGTGTGTTTATGGGTTGTTTGCGTATTTATGGGTTGTTTAAGTATTTATGGGTTGTTTGTGTATTTATGGGCTGTTTGCATATGTATGGGTTGTTTGTGTATTTATGGGTTGTTTGTGTATTTATGGGTTGTTTGTGTATTTATGGGTTGTTTATGTATTTATGGGTTGCTTGTGTATTTATGGGTTGTTTGTATATTTCTGGGTTGTTTGTGTATTTATGGGTTGTTTGTGTATTTATGGGTTGTTTGCGTATTTTTTGGTTGTTTACGTTATTATGGGTTGTATTTGCGTATTTATGGGGTGTTTGTGTATTTATAGGTTGTTTGTGTAATTATAGGTTGTTTGTGTATTTATGGGTTGTTTGTATAATTATGGGTTGTTTGTGTATTTATGGGTTGTTTGTGTATTTATGGGTTGTTTAGGTATTTATGGGTTGTTTGTGTATTTAAAGGCTGGTTACGTATTTATGGGTTGTTGGTGTATTTTTGGTTTGTTTGTGTGTTTATGGGTTGTTTACGTATTTATGGGTTGTTTACGTATTTATGGGTATTTTGTGTATTTATAGGTTGTTTGTGTAATTATGGGTTGTTTGTGTATTTATGGGTTGTTTACGTATTTATGGGTTGTTTGTATATTTATGGGTTGTTTGTGTATTTATGGGTTGTTTGTGTATTTTTGGGTTGTTTACGTATTTATGTGTTGTTTGTGTATATATGGTTTGTTTGTGTATTTATGGTTTGTTTGTGTATTTATGGGTTGTTTACGTATTTATGGGTTGTTTGTGTATTTATGGGTTGTTTGCGCATTTATCGGTTGTTTACGTATTTATGGGTTATTTATTATTAATGGGTTATTTGTGTATTTCTGGGTTGTTTACGTATTTATGGGTTGTTTGTGTATTTATGTGTTGTTTGTGTGTTTATGGGTTGTTTGCGTATTTATGGGTTGTTTGTATAAATATGGGTTGTTAGTATAATTATGGGTTGTTTGTGTATTTATGGGTTGTTTATGTATTTATGGGTTGTTTGTATAATTATGGGTTGTTTGTGTATTTATGGGTTGTTTGTGTATTTATGGGTTGTTTACATATTTATGGGTCGTTTGTGTATTTATAAGCTGTTTACGTATTTATTGGCTGTTTGTGTCTTTATGGGATGTTTGTGTATTTATGGTTTGTTTGTGTATTTGTGGGTTGTTTACGTATTTATGGGTTGTTTACGTATTTATGGGTTGTTTGTGTATTTATAGGATGTTTGTGTAATTATGGGTTGTTTGTGTAATTATGGGTTGTTTGTGTATTTATGGATTGTTTGTATATTTAAGGGTCGTTTGTGTATTTATGGGTTGTTTGTGTATTTATGGGTTGTTTACGTATTTATGTGTTGTTAGTGTATATATGGTTTGTTTGTGTGTTTATGGGTTGTTTGCGTATTTATGGGTTGTTTAAGTATTTATGGGTTGTTTGTGTATTTATGGGTTGTTTGCATATGTATGGGTTGTTTGTGTATTTATGGGTTGTTTGTGTATTTATGGGTTGTTTGTGTATTTATGGGTTGTTTATGTATTTATGGGTTGCTTGTGTATTTATGGGTTGTTTGTATATTTATGGGTCGTTTGTGTATTTATGGGTTGTTTGTGTATTTATGGGTTGTTTACGTATTTATGTGTTGTTAGTGTATATATGGTTTGTTTGTGTGTTTATGGGTTGTTTGTGTATTTATGGGTTGTTAACGTATTTATGGGTTGTTTGTGTATTTATGGGTTGTTTGCGCATTTATCGGTTGTTTACGTATTTATGGGTTATTTATTATTAATGGGTTATTTGTGTATTTCTGGGTTGTTTACGTATTTATGGGTTGTTTGTGTATTTATGTGTTGTTTGTGTGTTTATGGGTTGTTTGCGTATTTATGGGTTGTTTGTATAAATATGGGTTGTTAGTATAATTATGGGTTGTTTGTGTATTTATGGGTTGTTTATGTATTTATGGGTTGTTTGTATAATTATGGGTTGTTTGTGTATTTATGGGTTGTTTGTGTATTTATGGGTTGTTTACATATTTATGGGTCGTTTGTGTATTTATAAGCTGTTTACGTATTTATTGGCTGTTTGTGTCTTTATGGGATGTTTGTGTATTTATGGTTTGTTTGTGTATTTGTGGGTTGTTTACGTATTTATGGGTTGTTTACGTATTTATGGGTTGTTTGTGTATTTATAGGTTGTTTGTGTAATTATGGGTTGTTTGTGTAATTATGGGTTGTTTGTGTATTTATGGATTGTTTGTATATTTAAGGGTCGTTTGTGTATTTATGGGTTGTTTGTGTATTTATGGGTTGTTTACGTATTTATGTGTTGTTAGTGTATATATGGTTTGTTTGTGTGTTTATGGGTTGTTTGCGTATTTATGGGTTGTTTAAGTATTTATGGGTTGTTTGTGTATTTATGGGTAGTTTGCATATGTATGGGTTGTTTGTGTATTTATGGGTTGTTTGTGTATTTATGGGTTGTTTGTGTATTTATGGGTTGTTTATGTATTTATGGGTTGCTTGTGTATTTATGGGTTGTTTGTATATTTATGGGTCGTTTGTGTATTTATGGGTTGTTTGTGTATTTATGGGTTGTTTACGTATTTATGTGTTGTTAGTGTATATATGGTTTGTTTGTGTGTTTATGGGTTGTTTGCGTATTTATGGGTTGTTTAAGTATTTATGGGTTGTTTGTGTATTTATGGGTTGTTTGCATATGTATGGGTTGTTTGTGTATTTATGGGTTATTTGTGTATTTATGGGTTGTTTGTGTATTTATGGGTTGTTTATGTATTTATGGGTTGCTTGTGTATTTATGGGTTGTTTGTATATTTATGGGTCGTTTGTGTATTTATGGGTTGTTTGTGTATTTATGGGTTGTTTACGTATTTATGTGTTGTTAGTGTATATATGGTTTGTTTGTGTGTTTATGGGTTGTTTGCGTATTTACGGGTTGTTTGCATATGTATGGGTTGTTTGTGTATTTATGGGTTATTTGTGTATTTATGGGTTGTTTGTGTATTTATGGGTTGTTTATGTATTTATGGGTTGCTTGTGTATTTATGGGTTGTTTGTATATTTCTGGGTTGTTTGTGTATTTATGGGTTGTTTGTGTATTTATGGGTTGTTTGCGTATTTTTTGGTTGTTTACGTTATTATGGGTTGTATTTGCGTATTTATGGGGTGTTTGTGTATTTATAGGTTGTTTGTGTAATTATAGGTTGTTTGTGTATTTATGGGTTGTTTGTATAATTATGGGTTGTTTGTGTATATATGGGTTGTTTGTGTATTTATGGGTTGTTTAGGTATTTATGGGTTGTTTGTGTATTTAAAGGCTGGTTACGTATTTATGGGTTGTTGGTGTATTTTTGGTTTGTTTGTGTGTTAATGGGTTGTTTACGTATTTATTGGTTGTTTACGTATTTATGGGTATTTTGTGTATTTATAGGTTGTTTGTGTAATTATGGGTTGTTTGTGTATTTATGGGTTGTTTACGTATTTATGGGTTGTTTGTATATTTATGGGTTGTTTGTGTATTTATGGGTTGTTTCTGTATTTATGGGTTGTTTGTGTATTTATGGGTTGTTTGTGTATTTATGGGTTGTTTATGTATTTATGGGTTGCTTGTGTATTTATGGGTTGTTTGTATATTTATGGGTCGTTTGTTTATTTATGGGTTGTTTGTGTATTTATGGGTTGTTTACGTATTTATGGGTTGTTTGTATATTTATGGGTTGTTTGTGTATTTATGGGTTGTTTCTGTATTTATGGGTTGTTTGTGTATTTATGGGTTGTTTGTGTATTTATGGGTTGTTTATGTATTTATGGGTTGCTTGTGTATTTATGGGTTGTTTGTATATTTATGGGTCGTTTGTGTATTTATGGGTTGTTTGTGTATTTATGGGTTGTTTACGTATTTATGTGTTGTTAGTGTATATTTGTTTTGTTTGTGTGTTTATGGGTTGTTTGCGTATTTATGGGTTGTTTGTGTATTTATGGGTTGTTTGTGTATTTATGGGATGTTTATGTATTTATGGATTGCTTGTGTATTTATGGGTTGTTTGTATATTTCTGGGTTGTTTGTGTATTTATGGGTTGTTTGTGTATTTATGGGTTGTTTGGGTATTTTTTGGTTGTTTACGTTATTATGGGTTGTATTTGCGTATTTATGGGGTGTTTGTGTATTTATAGGTTGTTTGTGTAATTATAGGTTGTTTGTGTATTTATGGGTTGTTTGTATAATTATGGGTTGTTTGTGTATTTATGGGTTGTTTGTGTATTTATGGGTTGTTTAGGTATTTATGGGTTGTTTGTGTATTTAAAGGCTGGTTACGTATTTATGGGTTGTTGGTGTATTTTTGGTTTGTTTGTGTGTTTATGGGTTGTTTACGTATTTATGGGTTGTTTACGTATTTATGGGTATTTTGTGTATTAATAGGTTGTTTGTGTATTTATGGGTTGTTTACGTATTTATGGGTTGTTTGTATATTTATGGGTTGTTTGTGTATTTATGGGTGGTTTGTGTATTTTTGGGTTGTTTACGTATTTATGTGTTGTTTGTGTATATATGGTTTGTTTGTGTGTTTATGGGTTGTTTGCGTATTTATGGGTTGTTTACGTATTTATGGGTTGTTTGTGTATTTATGGGTTGTTTGCATATGTCTGGTTTAATTGTGTATTTATGGGTTATTTACGTATTTATGGGTTGTTTGTGTATTTATGGGCTGTTTACGTATTTATGGGTGGTTTAAGTATTTATGGGTTGATTGTGTATTTATGGCTTGTTTGTGTATTTATGGGTTGTTTACGTATTTATGGGTTGTTTACGTATTTATGGGTTATTTATTATTAATGGGTTATTTGTGTATTTCTGGGTTGTTTACGTATTTATGGCTTGTTTGTGTATTTATGTGTTGTTTGTGTGTTTATGGGTTGTTTGCGTATTTATGGGTTGTTTACGTATTTATGGGTTTTTTGTATATAATGGGTTGTTAGTATAATTATGGGTTGTTTGTGTATTTATGGGTTGTTTTTGTTTTTATGGGTTGTTTGTGTATTTATGGGTTGTTTGTATAATTATGGGTTGTTTGTGTTTTTATGTGTTCTTTGTGTATTTATGGGTTGTTTACGCATTTATGGGTTATTTATAGTAATGGGTTATTTGTGTATTTATGGGTTGTTTGCGTATTTATGGAATGTTTGTGTATTTATGGGTTGTTTGTGTATTTATGTGTTGTTTGTGTGTTTATGGGTTGTTTGCGTATTTATGGGTTGTTTACGTATTGATGGGTTGTTTGTATATTATGGGTTGTTAGTATTATTATGGGTTGTTTGTGTATTTATGGGTTGTTTGTGTAATTAAGGGTTATTTGTATAATTATGGGCTGTTTGTGTATTTATGGGTTGTTTGTGTATTTATGGGTTGTTTAGGTATTTATGGGTTGTTTGTGTATTTAAAGGCTGGTTACGTATTTATGGGTTTTTGGTGTATTTTTGGTTTGTTTGTGTGTTTATGGGTTGTTTACGTATTTATGGGATTTTTACGTATTTATGGATATTTTGTGTATTTATAGGATGTTTGTGTAATTATGGGTTGTTTGTGTATTTATGGGTTGTTTTTGTATTTATGGGTTGTTTGTGTATTTATGGGTTTGTTGTGTATTTATGGGTTGTTTACGCATTTATGGGTTATTTATTAGTAATGGGTTATTAGTGTATTTATGGGTTGTTTACGTATTTATGTGTTGTTAGTGTATATATGGTTTGTTTGTGTGTTTATGGGTTGTTTACGTATTTATGGGTTGTTTAAGTATTTATGGGTTGTTTGTGTATTTATGGGTTGTTTGCATATGTATGGGTTGTTTGTGTATTTATGGGTTGTTTGTGTATTTATGGGTTGTTTGTGTATTTATGGGTTGTTTATGTATTTATGGGTTGCTTGTGTATTTATGGGTTGTTTGTATATTTATGGGTCGTTTGTGTATTTATGGGTTGTTTGTGTATTTATGGGTTGTTTACGTATTTATGTGTTGTTAGTGTATATATGGTTTGTTTGTGTGTTTATGGGTTGTTTGCGTATTTATGGGTTGTTTAAGTATTTATGGGTTGTTTGTGTATTTATGGGTTGTTTGCATATGTATGGGTTGTTTGTGTATTTATGGGTTGTTTGTGTATTTATGGGTTGTTTGTGTATTTATGGGTTGTTTACGTTATTATGGGTTGTATTTGCGTATTTATGGGGTGTTTTTGTATTTATAGGTTGTTTGTGTAATTATTGGTTGTTTGTGTATTTATGGGTTGTTTGTATAATTATGGGTTGTTTGTGTATTTATGGGTTGTTTGTGTATTTATGGGTTGTTTAGGTATTTATGGGTTGTTTGTGTATTTAAAGGCTGGTTACGTATTTATGGGTTGTTGGTGTATTTTTGGTTTGTTTGTGTGTTTATGGGTTGTTTACGTATTTATGGGTTGTTTACGTATTTATGGGTATTTTATGTATTTATAGGTTGTTTGTGTAATTATGGGTTGTTTGTGTATTTATGGGTTGTTTACGTATTTATGGGTTGTTTGTATATTTATGGGTTGTTTGTGTATTTATGGGTTGTTTGTGTATTTATGGGTTGTTTGTGTATTGATGGGTTGTTTGTGTATTTATGGGTTGTTTATGTATTTATGGGTTGCTTGTGTATTTATGGGTTGTTTGTATATTTATGGGTCGTTTGTGTATTTATGGGTTGTTTGTGTATTTATGGGTTGTTTACGTATTTATGTGTTGTTAGTGTATATATGGTTTGTTTGTGTGTTTATGGGTTGTTTGCGTATTTATGGGTTGTTTAAGTATTTATGGGTTGTTTGTGTATTTATGGGTTGTTTGCATATGTATGGGTTGTTTGTGTATTTATGGGTTGTTTGTGTATTTATGGGTTGTTTGTGTATTTATGGGTTGTTTATGTATTTATGGGTTGCTTGTGTATTTATGGGTTGTTTGTATATTTCTGGGTTGTTTGTGTATTTATGGGTTGTTTGTATATTTATGGGTTGTTTGCGTATTTTTTGGTTGTTTACGTTATTATGGATTGTATTTGCGTATTTATGGGGTGTTTGTGTATTTATAGGTTGTTTGTGTAATTATAGGTTGTTAGTGTATTTATGGGTTGTTTGTATAATTATGGGTTGTTTGTGTATTTATGGGTTGTTTGTGTATTTATGGGTTGTTTAGGTATTTATGGGTTGTTTGTGTATTTAAAGGCTGGTTACGTATTTATGGGTTGTTGGTGTATTTTTGGTTTGTTTGTGTGTTTATGGGTTGTTTACGTATTTATGGGTTGTTTGTGTATTTATGGGCTGTTTACGTATTTATGGGTGGTTTAAGTTTTTATGGGTTGTTTGTGTATTTATGGCTTGTTTGTGTATTTATGGGTTGTTTACGTATTTATGGGTTGTTTGTGTATTTATGGGTTGTTTGCGCATTTATCGGTTGTTTACGTATTTATGGGTTATTTATTATTAATGGGTTATTTGTGTATTTCTGGGTTGTTTACGTATTTATGGAATGTCTGTGTATTTATGGGTTGTTTGTGTATTTATGTGTTGTTTGTGTGTTTATGGGTTGTTTGCGTATTTATGGGTTGTTTACGTATTGATGGGTTGTTTGTATATTATGGGTTGTTAGTATTATTATGGGTTGTTTGTGTATTTATGGGTTGTTTGTGTAATTATGGGTTGTTTGTATAATTATGGGCTGTTTGTGTATTTATGGGTTGTTTGTGTATTTATGGGTTGTTTAGGTATTTATGGGTTGTTTGTGTATTTAAAGGCTGGTTACGTATTTATGGGTTTTTGGTGTATTTTTGGTTTGTTTGTGTGTTTATGGGTTGTTTACGTATTTATGGGATTTTTACGTATTTATGGATATTTTGTGTATTTATAGGATGTTTGTGTAATTATGGGTTGTTTGTGTATTTATGGGTTGTTTTTGTATTTATGGGTTGTTTGTGTATTTATGGGTTGTTTGTGTATTTATGGGTTTGTCGTGTATTTATGGGTTGTTTATGCATTTATGGGTTATTTATTAGTAATGGGTTATTAGTGTATTTATAGGTTGTTTGCGTATTTATGGAATGTTTGTGTATTTATGGGTTGTTTGTGTATTTATGGGTTGTTTGCGTATTTATGGGTTGTTTACGTATTGATGGGTTGTTTGTATATTATGGGTTGTTAGTATTATTATGGGTTGTTTGTGTATTTATGGGTTGTTTGTGTAATTATGGGTTGTTTGTATAATTATGGGCTGTTTGTGTATTTATGGGTTGTTTGTGTATTTATGGGTTGTTTGTGTACTTAAAGGCTGGATACGTATTTATGGTTTGTTGGTGTATTTTTGGTTTGTTTGTGTGTTTCTGGGTTGTTTACGTATTTATGGGTTGTTTACGAATTTATGGGTTGTTTGTGTATTTATGGGTTGTTTGCATATGTCTGGTTTGTTTGTGTATTTATGGTTATTTTGTGTATTTATGGGTTGCTTACGTATATATGGTTTGTTTGTGTATTTATAGGTTGTTAACGTATTTATGGGTGGTTTACGTATTTATGGATTGTTTGTGTATTTATGGTTTGTTTGTGTATTTATGGGTTGTTTACGTATTTATGGGTTGTTTGTGTATTTATGGGTTGTTTGCGTATTTATGGGTTGTTTACGTATTTATGGGTTATTTTTTATTAATGGGTTATTTGTGTATTTATGGGTGGTTTACGTATTTATGGTTGCTTGTGTATTTATGTGTTGTTTGTGTGTTTATGGGTTGTTTGCGTATTTATGGGTTGTTTACGTATTTATGGGTTATTTGTATATTATTGGTTGTTAGTATAATTATGGGTTGTTTGTGTATTTATGGGTTGTTTGTGTATTTATGGGTTGTTTGTGTATTTATGGGTTGTTTGTATAATTATTGGTTGTTTGTGTATTTATGGGTTGTTTGTGTATTTATTGGTTGTTTACATATTTATGGGTCGTTTGTGTATTTATAAGCTGTTTACGTATTTATGGGCTGTTTGTGTATTTATGGGTTGTTTGTGTATTTATGGTTTGTTTGTGTATTTATGGGTTGTTTACGTATTTGTGGGTAGTTAACGTTTTTATGGTTTGTTGGTGTATTTATGGGTTGTTTATGTATTTATGGGTGGTTTGTGTATTGATGGGTTGTTTGTATATTTATGGGTTTTTTGTGTATTTTTGAGTTGTTTTTGTATTTATGGGTTGTTTGCGTATTTATTGGTTGTTTACGTATTTATGGGTTGTATTTGCGTATTTATGGGTTGTTTGTGTATTTATAGGTTGTTTGTGTAATTATGGGTTGTTTGTGTATTTATGGGTTGTTTGTATAATTATGGGTTGTTTGGGTATTTATGGGTTGTTTGTGTATTTATGGGTTGTTTGTGCATTTATGAGCTGGTTACGTATTTATGGGTTGTTTGTGTATTTAAGGGCTGGTTACGTATTTATGGGTTGTTGCTGTATTTTTGGTTTGTTTGTGTGTTTATGGGTTGTTTGTGTAATTATGGGTTGTTTGTGTATTTATGGGTTGTTTACGTATGTATGGGTTGTCTGTGTATTTATGGGATGTTTACGTATGTATGGGTTGTTTGTGTATTTATGGGCTGTTTACGTATTTATGGGTGGTTTAAGTTTTTATGGGTTGTTTGTGTATTTATGGCTTGTTTGTGTATTTATGGGTTGTTTACGTATTTATGGGTTGTTTGTGTATTTATGGGTTGTTTGCGCATTTATCGGTTGTTTACGTATTTATGGGTTATTTATTATTAATGGGTTATTTGTGTATTTCTGGGTTGTTTACGTATTTATGGAATGTCTGTGTATTTATGGGTTGTTTGTGTATTTATGTGTTGTTTGTGTGTTTATGGGTTGTTTGCGTATTTATGGGTTGTTTACGTATTGATGGGTTGTTTGTATATTATGGGTTGTTAGTATTATTATGGGTTGTTTGTGTATTTATGGGTTGTTTGTGTAATTATGGGTTGTTTGTATAATTATGGGCTGTTTGTGTATTTATGGGTTGTTTGTGTATTTATGGGTTGTTTAGGTATTTATGGGTTGTTTGTGTATTTAAAGGCTGGTTACGTATTTATGGGTTTTTGGTGTATTTTTGGTTTGTTTGTGTGTTTATGGGTTGTTTACGTATTTATGGGATTTTTACGTATTTATGGATATTTTGTGTATTTATAGGATGTTTGTGTAATTATGGGTTGTTTGTGTATTTATGGGTTGTTTTTGTATTTATGGGTTGTTTGTGTATTTATGGGTTGTTTGTGTATTTATGGGTTTGTCGTGTATTTATGGGTTGTTTATGCATTTATGGGTTATTTATTAGTAATGGGTTATTAGTGTATTTATAGGTTGTTTGCGTATTTATGGAATGTTTGTGTATTTATGGGTTGTTTGTGTATTTATGGGTTGTTTGCGTATTTATGGGTTGTTTACGTATTGATGGGTTGTTTGTATATTATGGGTTGTTAGTATTATTATGGGTTGTTTGTGTATTTATGGGTTGTTTGTGTAATTATGGGTTGTTTGTATAATTATGGGCTGTTTGTGTATTTATGGGTTGTTTGTGTATTTATGGGTTGTTTGTGTACTTAAAGGCTGGATACGTATTTATGGTTTGTTGGTGTATTTTTGGTTTGTTTGTGTGTTTCTGGGTTGTTTACGTATTTATGGGTTGTTTACGAATTTATGGGTTGTTTGTGTATTTATGGGTTGTTTGCATATGTCTGGTTTGTTTGTGTATTTATGGTTATTTTGTGTATTTATGGGTTGCTTACGTATATATGGTTTGTTTGTGTATTTATAGGTTGTTAACGTATTTATGGGTGGTTTACGTATTTATGGATTGTTTGTGTATTTATGGTTTGTTTGTGTATTTATGGGTTGTTTACGTATTTATGGGTTGTTTGTGTATTTATGGGTTGTTTGCGTATTTATGGGTTGTTTACGTATTTATGGGTTATTTTTTATTAATGGGTTATTTGTGTATTTATGGGTGGTTTACGTATTTATGGTTGCTTGTGTATTTATGTGTTGTTTGTGTGTTTATGGGTTGTTTGCGTATTTATGGGTTGTTTACGTATTTATGGGTTATTTGTATATTATTGGTTGTTAGTATAATTATGGGTTGTTTGTGTATTTATGGGTTGTTTGTGTATTTATGGGTTGTTTGTGTATTTATGGGTTGTTTGTATAATTATTGGTTGTTTGTGTATTTATGGGTTGTTTGTGTATTTATTGGTTGTTTACATATTTATGGGTCGTTTGTGTATTTATAAGCTGTTTACGTATTTATGGGCTGTTTGTGTATTTATGGGTTGTTTGTGTATTTATGGTTTGTTTGTGTATTTATGGGTTGTTTACGTATTTGTGGGTAGTTAACGTTTTTATGGTTTGTTGGTGTATTTATGGGTTGTTTATGTATTTATGGGTGGTTTGTGTATTGATGGGTTGTTTGTATATTTATGGGTTTTTTGTGTATTTTTGAGTTGTTTTTGTATTTATGGGTTGTTTGCGTATTTATTGGTTGTTTACGTATTTATGGGTTGTATTTGCGTATTTATGGGTTGTTTGTGTATTTATAGGTTGTTTGTGTAATTATGGGTTGTTTGTGTATTTATGGGTTGTTTGTATAATTATGGGTTGTTTGGGTATTTATGGGTTGTTTGTGTATTTATGGGTTGTTTGTGCATTTATGAGCTGGTTACGTATTTATGGGTTGTTTGTGTATTTAAGGGCTGGTTACGTATTTATGGGTTGTTGCTGTATTTTTGGTTTGTTTGTGTGTTTATGGGTTGTTTGTGTAATTATGGGTTGTTTGTGTATTTATGGGTTGTTTACGTATGTATGGGTTGTCTGTGTATTTATGGGATGTTTACGTATGTATGGGTTGTTTGTGTATTTATGGGTTGTTTAAGTTCTTATGTGTTGTTTGTGTATATATGGTTTGTTTGTGTGTTTATGGGTAATTTGCGTATTTATGGGTTGTTTACGTATTTATGGGTTGTTTGTGTATTTATGGGTTGTTTGCATATGTATGGGTCCTTTGTATATTTATGGGGTGTTTACGTATTTATGGATTTGTTGTGTATTTATGGGTTGTTTGCGTATTTATGGGTTGTTTGTGTATTTATGGGTTGTTTGTGTATTTATGTGTTGTTTGTATGTTTATGGGTTGTTTGCGTATTTATGGGTTGTGTACGTAGTTATGGGTTGTTTGTATATTATGGGTTGTTAGTATTATTATGGGTTGTTTGTGTATTTATGGGTTGTTTATGTATTTATGGGTTGTTTGTGTATTTATGGGTTGTTTTATAATTATGGGTTGTTTGTGTATTTTTGGGTTGTTTGTGTATTTATGGGTTGTTTACATATTTATGGGTTGTTTGTGTATTTAAAAGCAGTTTACGTATTTATGGGCTGTTTGTGTATTTATGGGTTGTTTGTGTATTTAAGGTTTGTTTGTGTATTTATGGGTTGCTTACGTATTTATGGGTTGTTACCGTATTTATGCGTTGTTTGTGTAATTACAGGTTGTTTGTGTATTTATAGGTTGTTTGTATAATTATGGGTTGTTTGTGTATTTTTGGTTTGTTTGTGTGTTTATGGGTTGTTTACGTATTTATGGGTATTTTGTGTATTTATAGTTTTTTTGTGTAATTATGGGTTGTTTGTGTATTTATGGGTTGTTTACGTATTTATGGGTTGTTTGTGTATTAATGGGTTGTTTGTATATTTATGGGTTGTTTGTGTATTTATGGGTTGTTTGTGTATTTATGGGTGGTTTAAGTATTTATGGGTTGTTTGTGTATATATGGTTTGTTTGTGTGTTTGTTGGTATTTTGCGTATTTATGGGTTGTTTACGTATTTATGGGTTGTTTGTGTATTTATTGGCTAATTACGTATTTATGGGTGGTTTACGTATTTATGGGTTGTTTGTGTATTTATGGTTTGTTTGTGTATTTATGGGTTGTTTGCGTATTTATGGGTTGTTTACGTATATATGGGTTATTTATTATGAATGGGTTTATTGTGTATTTATGGGTTTTCTACGTAATTATGAGTTGTTTGTGTATTTATGTGTTGTTTGTGTGTTTATGGGTTGTTTGCGTATTTATGGGTTGTATACGTATTTATGGGTTGTTTGTATATTATGCGTTGTTAGTATAATTATGGGTTGTTTGTGTATTTATGGGTTGTTTTTGTATTTATGGGTTGTTTGTGTATTTATGGGTTGTTTGTATACTTATGGATTGTTTGTGTATTTCTGGGTTGTTTGTGTATTTATTGGTTGTTTACATATTTATGGGTCGTTTGTGTATTTATAAGCTGTTTACGTATTTATGGGCTGTTTGTGTATTTATGGGTTGTTTGTGTATTTATGGTTTGTTTGTGTATTTATGGGTTGTTTAGGTATTTATGGGTTGTTTGTGTATTTATGGGCTGGTTACGTATTTATGGATTGTTTGTGTATTTTTGGTTTGTTTGTGTATTTATGGGTTGTTTATGTATTTATGGGTTGTTTACGTATTTATGGGTATTTTGTGTATTTATAGGTTGTTTGTGTAATGATGGGTTGTTTGTGTATTTATGGGTTGTTTACGTATTTATGGGTTGTTTGTGTATTTATGGGCTGTTTACGTATTTATGGGTGGTTTACGTATTTATGGGTTGTTTGTGTATTTATGGTTTGTTTGTGAATTTATGGGTTGTTTACGTATTTATGGGTTGTTTGTGTATTTATGGGTTGTTTGCGTATTTATGGGTTGTTTACGTATTTATGGGTTATTTTTTATTAATGGGTTATTTGTGTATTTATGGGTGGTTTACGTATTTATGGGTTGCTTGTGTATTTATGTGTTGTTTGTGTGTTTATGGGTTGTTTGCGTATTTATGGGTTGTTTACGTATTTATGGGTTATTTGTATATTATTGGTTGTTAGTATAATTATGGGTTGTTTGTGTATTTATGGGTTGTTTGTGTATTTATGGGTTGTTTGTGTATTTATGGGTTGTTTGTATAATTATTGGTTGTTTGTGTATTTATGGGTTGTTTGTGTATTTATTGGTTGTTTACATATTTATGGGTCGTTTGTGTATTTATAAGCTGTTTACGTATTTATGGGCTGTTTGTGTATTTATGGGTTGTTTGTGTATTTATGGTTTGTTTGTGTATTTATGGGTTGTTTACGTATTTGTGGGTAGTTAACGTTTTTATGGTTTGTTGGTGTATTTATGGGTTGTTTATGTATTTATGGGTGGTTTGTTTATTGATGGGTTGTTTGTATATTTATGGGTTTTTTGTGTATTTATGAGTTGTTTTTGTATTTATGGGTTGTTTGCGTATTTATGGTTGTTTACGTATTTATGGCTTGTATTTGCGTATTTATGGGTTGTTTGTGTATTTATAGGTTGTTTGTGTAATTATGGGTTGTTTGTGTATTTATGGGTTGTTTGTATAATTATGGGTTGTTTGGGTATTTATGGGTTGTTTGTGTATTTATGGGTTGTTTGTGTAATTATGGGTTGTTTGTGTATTTATGGGTTGTTTACATATTTATGGGTCGTTTGTGTATTTATAAGCTGTTTACGTATTTATGGGTTGTTTGTGTATTTATAGGTTGTTTGTGCATTTATGGGCTGGTTACGTATTTATGGGTTGTTTGTGTATTTAAGGGCTGGTTACGTATTTATGGGTTGTTTGTTTGTGTGTTTATGGGTTGTTTGTGTAATTATGGGTTGTTTGTGTATTTATGGGTTGTTTACGTATGTATGGGTTGTCTGTGTATTTATGGGATGTTTACGTATGTATGGGTTGTTTGTGTATTTATGGGTTGTTAAAGTTCTTATGTGTTGTTTGTGTATATATGGTTTGTTTGTGTGTTTATGGGTATTTTGCGTATTTATGGGTTGTTTACGTATTTATGGGTTGTTTGTGTATTTATGGGTTGTTTGCATATGTATGGGTCCTTTGTGTATTTATGGGGTGTTTACGTATTTATGGATTTGTTGTGTATTTATGGGTTGTTTGCGTATTTATGGGTTGTTTGTGTATTTATGGGTTGTTTGTGTATTTATGTGTTGTTTGTATGTTTATGGGTTGTTTGCGTATTTATGGGTTGTGTACGTATTTATGGGTTGTTTGTATATTATGGGTTGTTAGTATTATTATGGGTTGTTTGTGTATTTATGGGTTGTTTGTGTATTTATGGGTTGTTTGTGTATTTATGGGTTGTTTTATAATTATGGTTTGTTTGTGTATTTATGGGTTGTTTGTGTATTTATGGGTTGTTTACATATTTATGGGTTGTTTGTGTATTTAAAAGCAGTTTACGTATTTATGGGCTGTGTGTGTATTTATGGGTTGTTTGTGTATTTCAGGTTTGTTTGTGTATTTATGGGTTGCTTACGTATTTATGGGTTGTTACCGTATTTATGGGTTGTTTGTGTAATTATGGGTTGTTTGTGTA
Organism: Bulinus truncatus; assembly: GCA_021962125.1. NCBI lineage: Eukaryota > Metazoa > Mollusca > Gastropoda > Planorbidae > Bulinus > Bulinus truncatus. The sequence continues at coordinate 3,985,584 of JAGDYQ010000059.1, forward strand.
TTTTTGGTTTGTTTGTGTGTTTATGGGTTGTTTACGTATTTATGGGTATTTTGTGTATTTATAGTTTTTTTGTGTAATTATGGGTTGTTTGTGTATTTTTGGGTTGTTTACGTATTTATGGGTTGTTTGTGTATTAATGGGTTGTTTGTATATTTATAGGTTGTTTGTGTATTTATGGGTTGTTTGTGTATTTATGGGCTGTTTACGTATTTATGTGTTGTTTGTGTATATATGGTTTGTTTGTGTGTTAGTGGGTATTTTGCGTATTTATGGGTTGTTTACGTATTTATGGGTTGTTTGTGTAATTATTGGCTGTTTACGTATTTATGGGTGGTTTACGTATTTATGGGTTGTTTGTGTATTTATAGTTTGTTTGTGTATTTATGGGTTGTTTGCGTATTTATGGGTTGTTTACGTATATATGGGTTATTTATTATGAATGGGTTTATTGTGTATTTATGGGTTGTCTACGTATTTATGAGTTATTTGTGTATTTATGTGTTGTTTGTGTGTTTATGGGTTGTTTGCGTATTTATGGGTTGTATACGTATTTATGGGTCGTTTGTATATTATGCGTTGTTAGTATAATTATGGGTTGTTTGTGTATTTATGGGTTGTTTTTGTATTTATGGGTTGTTTGTGTATTTATGGTTTGTTTGTGAATTTATGGGTTGTTTACGTATTTATGGGTTGTTTGTGTATTTATGGGTTGTTTGCGTATTTATGTGTTGTTTACGTATTTATGGGTTATTTATTATTAATGGGTGAATTGTGTATTTATGGGTTGTCTACGTATTTATGGGTTGTTTGTGTATTTATGTGTTGTTTGTGTGTTTATGGGTTGTTTGCGTATTTATGGGTTGTTTACGTATTTATGGGTTGTTTGTATATTATGGGTTGTTAGTATAATTATGGGTTGTTTGTGTATTTATGGGTTGTAATGTATTTATGGGTTGTTTGTGTATTTATGGGTTGTTTGTATAATTATGGGTTGTTTGTGTATTTCTTGGTTGTTTGTGTATTTATGGTTTGTTTACATATTTATGGGTCGTTTGTGTATTTATAAGCTTTTTACGTATTTATGGGCTGTTTGTGTATTTTTGGGTTGTTTGTGTATTTAGGGTTTGTTTGTGTATTTATGTGTTGTTTACGTATTTGTGGGTTGTTAACGTATTTATGGGTTGTTTGTGTATTTATAGGTTGTTTGTGTTTTTATGGGTTGTTTGTGTATTTATGGGTTGTTTATGTATTTATGGGTTGTTTGTGTATTTATGGGTTGTTTGTATATTTATGGGTTTTTTGTGTATTTATGGGTTGTTTTTGTATTTATGAGTTGTTTGCGTATTTATTGGTTTTTTACGTATTTATGGGTTGTATTTGCGTATTTATGGGTTGTTTGTGTATTTATAGGTTTTTTGTGTAATTATAGGTTGTTTGTGTATTTATGGGTTATTTGTATAATTATGGGTTGTTTGTGTATGTATGGGTTGTTTGTGTATTTATGGGTTGTTTAGGTATTTAAGGGTTGTTTGTGTATTTATGGGCTGGTTACGTATTTATGGGTTGTTTGTGTATTTTTGGTTTGTTTGTGTATTTATGGGTTGTTTACGTATTTATGGGTTGTTTACGTATTTATGGGTATTTTGTGTATTTATAGGTTGTTTGTGTAATTATGGGTTGTTTGTGTATTTAAGGGTTGTTTACGTATTTATGGGTTGTTTGTGTATTTATGGGTTGTTTGTATACTTATGGGTTGTTTGTGTATTTCTGTGTTGTTTGTGTATTTATGGGTTGTTTACATATTTATGGGTCGTTTGTGTATTTATAAGCTATTTACGTATTTATGGGTTGTTACCGTATTTATGGGTTGTTTGTGTAATTATGGGTTGTTTGTGTATTTTTGGTTTGTTTGTGTGTTTATGGGTTGTTTACGTATTTATGGGTATTTTGTGTATTTATAGTTTTTTTGTGTAATTATGGGTTGTTTGTGTATTTTTGGGTTGTTTACGTATTTATGGGTTGTTTGTGTATTAATGGGTTGTTTGTATATTTATAGGTTGTTTGTGTATTTATGGGTTGTTTGTGTATTTATGGGCTGTTTACGTATTTATGTGTTGTTTGTGTATATATGGTTTGTTTGTGTGTTAGTGGGTATTTTGCGTATTTATGGGTTGTTTACGTATTTATGGGTTGTTTGTGTAATTATTGGCTGTTTACGTATTTATGGTTGGTTTACGTATTTATGGGTTGTTTGTGTATTTATAGTTTGTTTGTGTATTTATGGGTTGTTTGCGTATTTATGGGTTGTTTACGTATATATGGGTTATTTATTATGAATGGGTTTATTGTGTATTTATGGGTTGTCTACGTATTTATGAGTTATTTGTGTATTTATGTGTTGTTTGTGTGTTTATGGGTTGTTTGCGTATTTATGGGTTGTATACGTATTTATGGGTCGTTTGTATATTATGCGTTGTTAGTATAATTATGGGTTGTTTGTGTATTTATGGGTTGTTTTTGTATTTATGGGTTGTTTGTGTATTTATGGTTTGTTTGTGAATTTATGGGTTGTTTACGTATTTATGGGTTGTTTGTGTATTTATGGGTTGTTTGCGTATTTATGTGTTGTTTACGTATTTATGGGTTATTTATTATTAATGGGTGAATTGTGTATTTATGGGTTGTCTACGTATTTATGGGTTGTTTGTGTATTTATGTGTTGTTTGTGTGTTTATGGGTTGTTTGCGTATTTATGGGTTTTTTACGTATTTATGGGTTGTTTGTATATTATGGGTTGTTAGTATAATTATGGGTTGTTTGTGTATTTATGGGTTGTAATGTATTTATGGGTTGTTTGTGTATTTATGGGTTGTTTGTATAATTATGGGTTGTTTGTGTATTTCTTGGTTGTTTGTGTATTTATGGTTTGTTTACATATTTATGGGTCGTTTGTGTATTTATAAGCTTTTTACGTATTTATGGGCTGTTTGTGTATTTATGGGTTGTTTGTGTATTTAGGGTTTGTTTGTGTATTTATGTGTTGTTTACGTATTTGTGGGTTGTTAACGTATTTATGGGTTGTTTGTGTATTTATAGGTTGTTTGTGTTTTTATGGGTTGTTTGTGTATTTATGGGTTGTTTATGTATTTATGGGTTGTTTGTGTATTTATGGGTTGTTTGTATATTTATGGGTTTTTTGTGTATTTATGGGTTGTTTGTGTATTTATGAGTTGTTTGCGTATTTATTGGTTTTTTACGTATTTATGGGTTGTATTTGCGTATTTATGGGTTGTTTGTGTATTTATAGGTTTTTTGTGTAATTATAGGTTGTTTGTGTATTTATGGGTTATTTGTATAATTATGGGTTGTTTGTGTATGTATGGGTTGTTTGTGTATTTATGGGTTGTTTACGTATTTATGGGTTGTTTACGTATTTATGGGTATTTTGTGTATTGATAGGTTGTTTGTGTAATTATGGGTTGTTTGTGTATTTAAGGGTTGTTTACGTATTTATGGGTTGTTTGTGTATTTATGGGTTGTTTGTATCCTTATGGGTTGTTTGTGTATTTCTGTGTTGTTTGTGTATTTATGGGTTGTTTACATATTTATGGGTCGTTTGTGTATTTATAAGCTATTTACGTATTTATGGGCTGTTTGTGTATTTATGGGTTGTTTATGTTTTTATGGGTGGTTTGTGTATTGATGGGTTGTTTGTATATTTATGGGTTTTTTGTGTATTTATGGTTTTTTTTGTATTTATGGGTTGTTTGTGTATTTATTGGTTGTTTACGTATTTATGGGTTGCATTTGCGTATTTATGGGTTGTTTGTGTATTTATAGGTTGTTTGTGTAATTATGGGTTGTTTGTGTATTTATGGGTTGTTTGTATAATTATGGGTTGTTTACGTATTTATGGGTTGTTTGTATATTATGGGTTGTTAGTATAATTAAGGGTTGTTTGTGTATTTATGGGTTGTTAAGTATTTATGGGTTGTTTGTGTATTTATGGGTTGTTTGTATAATTATGGGTTGTTTGTGTATTTCTGGGTTGTTTGTGTATTTATGGTTTGTTTACATATTTATGGGTCGTTTGTGTATTTATAAGCTGTTTACGTATTTATGGGCTGTTTGTGTATTTATGGGTTGTTTGTGTATTTAGGGTTTGTTTGTGTATTTATGGGTTGTTTACGTATTTGTGGGTTGTTAACGTATTTATGGGTTGTTTGTGTATTTATAGGTTGTTTGTGTTTTTATGGGTTGTTTGTGTATTTATGGGTTGTTTATGTATTTATGTGTTGTTGGGGTATTTATGGGTTGTTTGTATTTTTATGGGTTTTTTGTGTATTTATGGGTTGTTTTTGTATTTATGAGTTGTTTGCGTATTTATGGGTTGTTTAGGTATTTATGGGTTGTTTGTGTATTTATGGGCTGGTTACGTATTTATGGGTTGTTTGTGTATTTTTGGTTTGTTTGTGTATTTATTGGTTGTTTACGTATTTATGGGTTGTTTACGTATTTATGGGTATTTTGTGTATTTATAGGTTGTTTGTGTAATTATGGGTTGTTTGTGTATTTATGGGTTGTTTGTATACTTATGGGTTGTTTGTGTATTTCTGTGTTGTTTGTGTATTTATGGGTTGTTTACATATTTATGGGTCGTTTGTGTATTTATAAGCTGTTTACGTATTTATGGGCTGTTTGTGTATTTATGGGTTGTTTATGTATTTATGGGTGGTTTGTGTATTGATGGGTTGTTTGTATATTTATGGGTTTTTTGTGTATTTATGGTTTTTTTTGTATTTATGGGTTGTTTGTGTATTTATTGGTTGTTTACGTATTTATGGGTTGCATTTGCGTATTTATGGGTTGTTTGTGTATTTATAGGTTGTTTGTGTAATTATGGGTTGTTTGTGTATTTATGGGTTGTTTGTATAATTATGGGTTGTTTACGTATTTATGGGTTGTTTGTATATTATGGGTTGTTTGTATAATTATGGGTTGTTTGTGTATTTCTGGGTTGTTTGTGTATTTATGGTTTGTTTACATATTTATGGGTCGTTTGTGTATTTATAAGCTGTTTACGTATTTATGGGCTGTTTGTGTATTTATGGGTTGTTTGTGTATTTAGGGTTTGTTTGTGTATTTATGGGTTGTTTACGTATTTGTGAGTTGTTAACGTATTTATGGGTTGTTTGTGTATTTATAGGTTGTTTGTGTTTTTATGGGTTGTTTGTGTATTTATGGGTTGTTTATGTATTTATGGGTTGTTTGGGTATTTATGGGTTGTCTACGTATTTATGAGTTATTTGTGTATTTATGTGTTGTTTGTGTGTTTATGGGTTGTTTGCGTATTTATGGGTTGTATACGTATTTATGGGTCGTTTGTATATTATGCGTTGTTAGTATAATTATGGGTTGTTTGTGTATTTATGGGTTGTTTTTGTATTTATGGGTTGTTTGTGTATTTATGGTTTGTTTGTGAATTTATGGATTGTTTACGTATTTATGGGTTGTTTGTGTATTTATGGGTTGTTTGCGTATTTATGGGTTGTTTACGTATTTATGGGTTATTTATTATTAATGGGTGAATTGTGTATTTATGGGTTGTCTACGTATTTATGGGTTGTTTGTGTATTTATGTGTTGTTTGTGTGTTTATGGGTTGTTTGCGTATTTATGGGTTGTTTACGTATTTATGGGTTGTTTGTATATTATGGGTTGTTAGTATAATTATGGGTTGTTTGTGTATTTATGGGTTGTAATGTATTTATGGGTTGTTTGTGTATTTATGGGTTGTTTGTATAATTATGGGTTGTTTGTGTATTTCTTGGTTGTTTGTGTATTTATGGTTTGTTTACATATTTATGGGTCGTTTGTGTATTTATAAGCTTTTTACGTATTTATGGGCTGTTTGTGTATTTATGGGTTGTTTGTGTATTTAGGGTTTGTTTGTGTATTTATGTGTTGTTTACGTATTTGTGGGTTGTTAACGTATTTATGGGTTGTTTGTGTATTTATAGGTTGTTTGTGTTTTTATGGGTTGTTTGTGTATTTATGGGTTGTTTATGTATTTATGGGTTGTTTGTGTATTTATGGGTTGTTTGTATATTTATGGGTTTTTTGTGTATTTATGGGTTGTTTTTGTATTTATGAGTTGTTTGCGTATTTATTGGTTTTTTACGTATTTATGGGTTGTATTTGCGTATTTATGGGTTGTTTGTGTATTTATAGGTTTTTTGTGTAATTATAGGTTGTTTGTGTATTTATGGGTTGTTTGTATAATTATGGGTTGTTTGTGTATGTATGGGTTGTTTGTGTATTTATGGGTTGTTTAGGTATTTAAGGGTTGTTTGTGTATTTATGGGCTGGTTACGTATTTATGGGTTGTTTGTGTATTTTTGGTTTGTTTGTGTATTTATGGGTTGTTTACGTATTTATGGGTTGTTTACGTATTTATGGGTATTTTGTGTATTTATAGGTTGTTTGTGTAATTATGTGTTGTTTGTGTATTTAAGGGTTGTTTACGTATTTATGGGTTGTTTGTGTATTTATGGGTTGTTTGTATACTTATGGGTTGTTTGTGTATTTCTGTGTTGTTTGTGTATTTATGGGTTGTTTACATATTTATGGGTCGTTTGTGTATTTATAAGCTGTTTACGTATTTATGGGCTGTTTGTGTATTTATGGGTTGTTTATGTTTTTATGGGTGGTTTGTGTATTGATGGGTTGTTTGTATATTTATGGGTTTTTTGTGTATTTATGGTTTTTTTGTATTTATGGGTTGTTTGTGTATTTATTGGTTGTTTACGTATTTATGGGTTGCATTTGCGTATTTATGGGTTGTTTGTGTATTTATAGGTTGTTTGTGTAATTATGGGTTGTTTGTGTATTTATGGGTTGTTTGTATAATTATGGGTTGTTTACGTATTTATGGGTTGTTTGTATATTATGGGTTGTTAGTATAATTAAGGGTTGTTTGTGTATTTATGGGTTGTTAAGTATTTATGGGTTGTTTGTGTATTTATGGGTTGTTTGTATAATTATGGGTTGTTTGTGTATTTCTGGGTTGTTTGTGTATTTATGGTTTGTTTACATATTTATGGGTCGTTTGTGTATTTATAAGCTGTTTACGTATTTATGGGCTGTTTGTGTATTTATGGGTTGTTTGTGTATTTAGGGTTTGTTTGTGTATTTATGGGTTGTTTACGTATTTGTGGGTTGTTAACGTATTTATGGGTTGTTTGTGTATTTATAGGTTGTTTGTGTTTTTATGGGTTGTTTGTGTATTTATGGGTTGTTTATGTATTTATGGGTTGTTTGGGTATTTATGGGTTGTTTGTATATTTAAGGGTTTTTTGTGTATTTATGGGTTGTTTTTGTATTTATGAGTTGTTTGCGTATTTATGGGTTGTTTAGGTATTTATGGGTTGTTTGTGTATTTATGGGCTGGTTACGTATTTATGGGTTGTTTGTGTATTTTTGGTTTGTTTGTGTATTTATGGGTTGTTTACGTATTTATGGGTTGTTTACGTATTTATGGGTATTTTGTGTATTTATAGGTTGTTTGTGTAATTATGGGTTGTTTGTGTATTTATGGGTTGTTTGTATACTTATGGGTTGTTTGTGTATTTCTGTGTTGTTTGTGTATTTATGGGTTGTTTACATATTTATGGGTCGTTTGTGTATTTATAAGCTGTTTACGTATTTATGGGCTGTTTGTGTATTTATGGGTTGTTTATGTATTTATGGGTGGTTTGTGTATTGATGGGTTGTTTGTATATTTATGGGTTTTTTGTGTATTTATGGTTTTTTTTTATTTATGGGTTGTTTGTGTATTTATTGGTTGTTTACGTATTTATGGGTTGCATTTGCGTATTTATGGGTTGTTTGTGTATTTATAGGTTGTTTGTGTAATTATGGGTTGTTTGTGTATTTATGGGTTGTTTGTATAATTATGGGTTGTTAACGTATTTATGGGTTGTTTGTATATTATGGGTTGTTTGTATAATTATGGGTTGTTTGTGTATTTCTGGGTTGTTTGTGTATTTATGGTTTGTTTACATATTTATGGGTCGTTTGTGTATTTATAAGCTGTTTACGTATTTATGGGCTGTTTGTGTATTTATGGGTTGTTTGTGTATTTAGGGTTTGTTTGTGTATTTATGGGTTGTTTACGTATTTGTGAGTTGTTAACGTATTTATGGGTTGTTTGTGTATTTATAGGTTGTTTGTGTTTTTATGGGTTGTTTGTGTATTTATGGGTTGTTTATGTATTTATGGGTTGTTTGGGTATTTATGGGTTGTTTGTATATTTATGGGTTTTTTGTGTATTTATGGGTTGTTTTTGTATTTATGAGTTGTTTGCGTATTTATTGGTTGTTTACGTATTTATGGGTTGTATTTGCGTATTTATGGGTTGTTTGTGTATTTATAGGTTTTTTGTGTAATTATAGGTTGTTTGTGTATTTATGGGTTGTTTGTATAATTATGGGTTGTTTGTGTATGTTCGGGTTGTTTGTGTATTTATGGGTTGTTTAGGTATTTATGGGTTGTTTGTGTATTTATGGGCTGGTAACGTATTTATGGGTTGTTTGTGTATTTTTGGTTTGTTTGTGTATTTATGGGTTGTTTACGTATTTATGGGTTGTTTACGTATTTATGGGTATTTTGTGTATTTATAGGTTGTTTGTGTAATTATGGGTTGTTTGTGTATTTAAGGGTTGTTTACGTATTTATGGGTTGTTTGTGTATTTATGGGTTGTTTGTATACTTATAGGTTGTTTGTGTATTTCTGTGTTGTTTGTGTATTTATGGGTTGTTTACATATTTATGGGTCGTTTGTGTATTTATAAGCTGTTTACGTATTTATGGGCTGTTTGTGTATTTATGGGTTGTTTATGTATTTATGGGTGGTTTGTGTATTGATGGGTTGTTTGTATATTTATGGGTTTTTGTGTATTTATGGTTTTTTTTTGTATTTATGGGTTGTTTGTGTATTTATTGGTTGTTTACGTATTTATGGGTTGCATTTGCGTATTTATGGGTTGTTTGTGTATTTATAGGTGGTTTGTGTAATTATGGGTTGTTTGTGTATTTATGGGTTGTTTGTATAATTATGGGTTGTTTGGGTATTTATGGGTTGTTTGTGTATTTATGGGTTGTTTGTGCATTTATGGGCTGGTTACGTATTTATGGGTTGTTTGTGTATTTAAGGGCTGATTACGTATTTATGGGTTGTTGCTGTATTTTTGGTTTGTTTGTGTGTTTATGGGTTGTTTACGTATTTATGGGTTGTTTACGTATTTATGGGTTGTTTGTGTTTTTATGGGTTGTTTGCATATGTATGGGTTTTTGTGTGTTTATGGGTTGTTTACGTATTTATGGATTTGTTGTGTATTTATGGGTTGTTTACGTATTTATGGGTTATTTTTTATTAATGGGTTATTTGTGTATTTATGGGTTGTTTGCGTATTTATGGGTTGTTTGTGTATTTATGGGTTGTTTGTGTATTTATGTGTTGTTTGTTTGTTTATGGGTTGTTTGCGTATTTATGGGTTGTGTACGTATTTATGGGTTGTTTGTATATTATGGGTTGTTAGTATTATTATGGGTTGTTTGTGTATTTATGGGTGGTTTGTGTATTTATGGGTTGTTTTGTAATTATGGGTTGTTTGTATATTTATGGGTTGTTTGTGTATTTATGGGTTGTTTGTGTATTTATGGGTTGTTTACGTATTTATTTGTTGTTTGTGAATATATGGTTTGTTTGTGTGTTTATGGGTTGTTTGCGTATTTATGGGTTGTTTACGTATTTATGGGTTGTTTGTGTATTTATGGGTTGTTTGCATATGTCTGGTTTGTTTGTGTATTTATGGTTATTTTGTGTATTTATGGGTTGTTTACGTATATATGGTTTGTTTGTGTATTTATAGGTTGTTAACGTATTTATGGGTGGTTTACGTATTTATGGATTGTTTGTGTATTTATGGTTTGTTTGTGTATTTATGGGTTGTTTACGTATTTATGGGTTGTTTGTGTATTTATGGGTTGTTTGCGTATTTATGGGTTGTTTACGTATTTATGGGTTATTTTTTATTAATGGGTTATTTGTGTATTTATGGGTGGTTTACGTATTTATGGGTTGCTTGTGTATTTATGTGTTGTTTGTGTGTTTATGGGTTGTTTGCGTATTTATGGGTTGTTTACGTATTTATGGGTTATTTGTATATTATGGGTTGTTAGTATAATTATGGGTTGTTTGTGTATTTATGGTTGTTTGTGTATTTATGGGTTGTTTGTGTATTTATGGGTTGTTTGTATAATTATTGGTTGTTTGTGTATTTATGGGTTGTTTGTGTATTTATTGGTTGTTTACATATTTATGGGTCGTTTGTGTATTTATAAGCTGTTTACGTATTTATGGGCTGTTTGTGTATTTATGGGTTGTTTGTGTATTTATGGTTTGTTTGTGTATTTATGGGTTGTTTACGTATTTGTGGGTAGTTAACGTTTTTATGGGTTGTTTGTGTATTTATGGGTTGTTTATGTATTTATGGGTGGTTTGTGTATTGATGGGTTGTTTGTATATTTATGGGTTTTTTGTGTATTTATGGGTTGTTTTTGTATTTATGGGTTGTTTGCGTATTTATTGGTTGTTTACGTATTTATGGGTTGTATTTGCGTATTTATGGGTTGTTTGTGTATTTATAGGTTGCTTGTGTAATTATGGGTTGTTTGTGTATTTATGGGTTGTTTGTATAATTATGGGTTGTTTGGGTATTTATGGGTTGTTTGTGTATTTATGGGTTGTTTGTATAATTATGGGTTGTTTGGGTATTTATGGGTTGTTTGTGTATTTATGGGTTGTTTGTGCATTTATGGGCTGGTTACGTATTTATGGGTTGTTTGTGTATTTAAGGGCTGGTTTCGTATTTATTGGTTGTTGCTGTATTTTTGGTTTGTTTGTGTGTTTATGGGTTGTTTACGTATTTATGGGTTGTTTACGTATTTATGGGTATTTTGTGTATTTATAGGTTGTTTGTGTAATTATGGGTTGTTTGTGTATTTATGGGTTGTTTACGTATGTATGGGTTGTCTGTGTATTTATGGGATGTTTACGTATGTATGGGTTGTTTGTGTATTTATGGGTTGTTTGTGTATTTATGGGTTGTTTGCATATGTATGGGTCCTTTGTGTATTTATGGGTTGTTTACGTATTTATGGATTTGTTGTGTATTTATGGGTTGTTTACGTATTTATGGGTTATTTTTTATTAATGGGTTATTTGTGTATTTATGGGTTGTTTGCGTATTTATGGGTTGTTTGTGTATTTATGGGTTGTTTGTGTATTTATGTGTTGTTTGTATGTTTATGGGTTGTTTGCGTATTTATGGGTTGTGTACGTATTTATGGGTTGTTTGTATATTATGGGTTGTTAGTATTATTATGGGTTGTTTGTGTATTAATGGGTTGTTTGTGTATTTATGGGTTGTTTTATAATTATGGGTTCTTTGTGTATTTATGGGTTGCTTACGTATTTATGGGTTGTTACCGTATTTATGGGTTGTTTGTGTAATTATAGGTTGTTTGTGTATTTATAGGTTGTTTGTATAATTATGGGTTGTTTGTGTATTTTTGGTTTGTTTGTGTGTTTATGGGTTGTTTACGTATTTATGGGTATTTTGTGTATTTATAGTTTTTTTGTGTAATTATGGGTTGTTTGTGTATTTATGGGTTGTTTACGTATTTATCGGTTGTTTGTGTATTTATGGGTTGTTTGTATATTTATGGGTTGTTTGTGTATTTATTGGTTGTTTACGTATTTATGGGTTGCATTTGCGTATTTATGGGTTGTTTGTGTATTTATAGGTTGTTTGTGTAATTATGGGTTGTTTGTGTATTTATGGGTTGTTTGTATAATTATGGGTTGTTTACGTATTTATGGGTTGTTTGTATATTATGGGTTGTTAGTATAATTATGGGTTGTTTGTGTATTTATGGGTTGTTATGTATTTATGGGTTGTTTGTGTATTTATGGGTTGTTTGTATAATTATGGGTTGTTTGTTTATTTATGTGTTGTTTGTATGTTTATAGGTTGTTTGCGTATTTATGGGTTGCGTACGTATTTATGGGTTGTTTGTATATTATGGGTTGTTAGTATTATTATTGGTTGTTTGTGTATTAATGGGTTGTTTGTGTGTTTATGGGTTGTTTTATAATTATGGGTTGTTTGTGTATTTATGGGTTGCTTACGTATTAATGGGTTGTTACCGTATTTATGGGTTGTTTGTGTAATTATAGGTTGTTTGTGTATTTATAGTTTTTTTGTGTAATTATGGGTTGTTTGTGTATTTATGGGTTGTTTACGTATTTATCGGTTGTTTGTGTATTTATGGTTTTTTTTGTATTTATGGGTTGTTTATGTATTTATGGGTTGTTTACGTATTTATAGGTATTTTTTGTATTTATAGGTTGTTTGTGTAATGATGGGTTGTTTACGTATTTATGGGTTGTTTGTGTATTTATGGGCTGTTTACGTATTTATGGGTGGTTTACGTATTTATGGGTTGTTTGTGTATTTATGGTTTGTTTGTGAATTTATGGGTTTTTTACGTATTTATGGGTTGTTTGTGTATTTATGGGTTGTTTGCGTATTTATGGGTTGTTTACGTATTTATGGGTTATTTATTATTAATGGGTGAATTGTGTATTTATGGGTTGTCTACGTATTTATGGGTTGTTTGTGTATTTATGTGTTGTTTGTGTGTTTATGGGTTGTTTGCGTATTTATGGGTTGTTTACGTATTTATTGGTTGTTTGTATATTATGGGTTGTTAGTATAATTATGGGTTGTTTGTGTATTTATGGGTTGTTATGTATTTATGGGTTGTTTGTGTATTTATGGGTTGTTTGTATAATTATGGGTTGTTTGTGTATTTCTGGGTTGTTTGTGTATTTATGGTTTGTTTACATATTTATGGGTCGTTTGTGTATTTATAAGCTGTTTACGTATTTATGGGTTGTTTGTATATTATGGGTTGTTAGTATAATTAAGGGTTGTTTGTGTATTTATGGGTTGTTATGTATTTATGGGTTGTTTGTGTATTTATGGGTTGTTTGTATAATTATGGGTTGTTTGTGTATTTATGGGTTGTTTATGTATTTATGGGCTGTTTGTGTATTTATGGGTTGTTTGTATATTTATGGGTTTTTTGTGTATTTTTGGGTTGTTTTTGTATTTATGAGTTGTTTGCGTATTTATTGGTTGTTTACGTATTTATGGGTTGTATTTGCGTATTTATGGGTTGTTTGTGTATTTATAGGTTTTTTGTGTAATTATAGGTAGTTTGTGTATTTATGGGTTGTTTGTATAATTATGGGTTGTTTGTGTATGTATGGGTTGTTTGTGTATTTATGGGTTGTTTAGGTATTTATGGTTTGTTTGTGTATTTATTGGTTGTTTACGTATTTATGGGTTGTTTGTGTATTTATGGGTTGTTTACGTATTTATGGGTTGTTTTTGAATTTATGAGTGTTTTTTGTATTTATGGATTGTTTGTGTATTTATGGGCTGTTTACGTATTTATGGGTTGTTTGCGTATTTATGGGTTATTTACGTATTTATGGGTTGTTTACGTATTTATGGGTTGTTTGTGTATTTATGGGCTGTTTACGTATTTATGGGTGGTTTACGTTTTTATGGGTTGTTTGTGTATTTATGGTTATTTTGTGTATTTATGGGTTGTTTACGTATTTATGGGTTGTTTGTGTATTTATGGGTTGTTTACGTATTTATGGGTTATTTGTGTATTTATGGATTGTTTGTGTATTTATGGGTTTTTTACGTATTTATGGGTTGTTTACGTATTTATGGGTTGTTTGTGTATTTATGGGTTGTTTGCGCATTTATGGGTTGTTTACGTATTTATGGGTTGTTTTTTTTATTTATGAGTTGTTTTTGTATTTATGGATTGTTTGTGTATTTATGGGCTTTTTACGTATTTATGGGTTGTTTGCGTATTTATGGGTTGTTTACGTATTTATGGGTTGTTTTTGTATTGATGGATTGTTTGTGTATTTATGGGTTGTTTACGTATTTATGGGTTGTTTGTGTATTTATGGGTTGTTCGTGTTTTTAGATGTTGTTTCAATATTTGGTTCATTGTTTTGCCATACCAATGTAATGTGTTCTTATTTTGCAATATTATGTATGTTTAGTTAATTTCAAATGAAATGTCAGTTTTTTTTAAATATTATTATTGAATTTAGGATTCCTTAATTCATTCAAGTAGTAAAGTAAGAAATATTAAAATATTCTATACAGAGTTATATTTAGGGTTTGACTTTATGGGACATCAATCTGACAGAAGAGATACAATGAGCAAGACGTATTGTATCAATTGATATCAATTATATACAAGATAGGATCAATTACTGTAAATTACAGATATGATGTTACCAGTAACTTTAATAACAGAATTGATTATATCATGTACCATCAAAAGAACAAATAACTACTGGTATATTGCCTGACTTTCTTAGTGCTTCTAAATCTCTGGCATGTCCAACTTCTAATCTGAACCCCCCCCCCCACCACACACACTCACACACACACACACAATCTGACCCGTGCTATTGTTGGACAGCACATTGTCATTTGATCAGAAACGGCCAGATTTGTCGGGGGACGGCCTGACCAATCCCACAGATCCCTGACCCAGCCATGAAGGTTGTATTTACATTGACTGTAACCCATTGTTTGCTTGTCTGATCTGGACACTTTATTGGTCTGTTTTGTGAAGTCTAGAATAGTTTTTCGTTGGCTAATAAAATAAATCACTGTGTGTATATCTGACTATAGCAAAATGGTCGGCTGGTGTCTAGCTAATAAATAGACTACTTTAAATGGTTGGCTAGTCTCTCTTACAAGGTGTCTGGCAAATATCTGTATTCCCGCGATACTCATATGACATAATTTGCATTAGAGTACCTATGTCACAGATCATTGCCGTAGGTGTAAAATGTAGTTTATATTATTTCTATTGAATGAATTTGTCCACCTATTTGAATGGTTTAAATATTCAACTAATTAAAATACTCACCAGAATGGACACCAAAAGGCAAATGGCAAAGAAATATTTAGACAAACTATAAAACTATTTATTATATTCATCGCAGCTATACCACTGACCGATATGTGTCTTAGAGTTTTCACTCAATACATATGGTATTCAGAAACATTATCTTGGGAGCCATGCCAAATTACCTGCCGAGACACAGTTACTCCATTTATTACATATGTATGGGTATTGAATAAGTCAAAATAAATAAGCTATAGTCAGGAAAAAAAATTTGCTACCTGGGATCTATTAAGTGTACAAAACCATTTTGACCTGCTGATTCCAAATATGTCAATGAAAATGTGTGTATCACTGGATGATTGGGAACTTGATTTTGTTCATCGTGTGGAACAGGTTTCAAAGCAGAGATAAAATTGGGATAATGAATTGCTATTTTTGTTTTTGGAACATCTGGCAATATTTGACATGCAAAAGTAGAAGTCAAAATAATGATCTCTTGGCTCTCGCCATATCATTGGTACCACAAACGACCTAAACTTAATTTGCCATTTAGCCACTGTGTGAGCCCCAAATAACAAACACTGCAGCAAATATGTGGCGCCCATGTTCTGTCTTGATCACATATTTTAACGCCAAAGTTGTGATGATAGGCAACCTTCACTTTTCTTGTAAGTTGTTTCCGCTGATCACTTGGAGTAAAATGTCAACAGATATAACAGAAATAGTCTGGATGATTCAATCAACCCCTTTTAACTTTCTTTATATTGCTTAGAAATTAGTACATAATTATAATCAGTCTAAAATAAAAAAAAACATAGCACGGCAAGTGTACAACATTATTAAGCAGTTAAGTAATCTTACCAAAATTGTAGAAATCATATAACTCAAGAACTTGACTGTAATCAGCGTGTCAGAATTAGTCAGACTGACATGTTTTTTCTCAGGTAGCAGACCAAAAATGTTTTTTGCTCCCTAGTGTTATCGCCCAAATATTTATATGACATGAGACAGTATTGACAGAAGGTAGTTTTGACAGGAGGTAGTTTTTTTTACAGAAGGTAGAATAGACAGGAATTAGTGTTGAAAGAAGGTAGTATAGAAAGGGAGTAGTGTTGACAGAAGGTAGTATAGACAGGAAGTAGTATTGATGAAATGTTGTAAAGACTGGAATTAGTGTTGACAGAAGGTAGGTAAGGACAGAAAGTAGTGTTGACAAAAGGGAGTAAAGACAGGAAGTAGTGTTGACGAAAGGTAGTAAAGACAGCAATTAGTGTTGACAGAAGGGAGTAAAGACAGGAAGTAGTGTTGACAGAAGGGAGTAAAGACAGGAAGTAGTGTTGACAGAAGGGAGTAAAGACAGGAAGTAGTGTTGACAGAAGGGAGTAAAGAAAGGCAGTAGTGTTGACGAAAGGTAGTAAAGACAGCAATTAGTGTTGACAGAAGGGAGTAAAGACAGGAAGTAGTGTTGACAGAAGGGAGTAAAGACAGGAAGTAGTGTTGACAGAAGGGAGTAAAGACAGGAAGTAGTGTTGACAGACTTTAGTAAAGTCTGCAATTAGTGTTGTCAGAAGGGAGTAAAGACAGGAAGTAGTGTTGACAGAAGGTAGTATAGACAGGCAGTAGTATTGTCGGCCCTTCAGTGGTCGCCAATATACCTAAGCTCAGGCGTAAATTAGCGGCTCTCAACCTTTTTCGGGAGTGTAATCAAAAGGGTGAGAAAGTAAGTCCACGGTACCCCTCACTAATACATGTACTGTACCTTTTTTCACGCAGATAACTGGCGACCATCTTTTAATTCTTGGTTGCATTCTTTGTGTCGCAGCATACACCCTGCATAACCTTACCCTTACACTTAGGGTACGCGTACCACCAGTTGAGAACCGCGACCACACAAATATATTTTGGTCTTTGATAACTGCGTGTATTGCCTTCTATCCTAGATAGGGCGAAATTATCAATAGTTTGATTTGGAAGCCAAATAGTAAATCGGTGAATATAAATTAATAAGACAAAATCAAATAGTTAAACAATCTCTATATTTATATATATATTAAATAAAAGTAATAAAAAAATTCATACTTATATTATCCAGTACCTCTGTTGGTGCCTAAAAATAACATTTTGAGTCAATAGTCATTCCCCATCCATCTTTTTGATGGAAGATAAACACACTGTATAATGGAATGATAACAATTTCCTTTGTTACTAAAGAAATGGGTTTGTGAGAGACAAATGGGTTAGTGGCAGACAAATGGGTTAGTGACAGACATATAGATTAGAAATAGACAAATGGGTTAGTGACAGACATATAGGTTAGTGGCAGACACATGGGTTAGTGATAGACAAATGGGTTAGTGACAGACACATGGGTTAGTGACAAACAAATAGGTTATTGACATACAAAATCTTAGCACTGAAGAACGATCCCATAAAAAATGTAATAAAATAACTTGAAGTTATTCCAAGTTGTGTCCAATGATGTGAAACTGTCAATAATCAAAGTGTACTAATATATTAAGTTATTATCTAATTTTATTGGTTTATATTTACTACCAAAGCCGTGGTGCAATGAAAGTACTTAGGGTCCATCAAACTATATGACTAGAGTCTGTTGGGTGATGCCGGACTAGCTTCGCTAAGCTTTTCGTTTTATCCCATAAACAAGTAAATTAACCAGTTATTAGTGTATTACCTTGATATGTATTTTTGTTATTATGAGTGTGTATTTTTAAAATAATTCCCCCCATTGCGTACACCCATGTAAATATATAACAGATTTTACTGTTAATTGTAAAATTAAATAAGATCAAATGGTTTTAAAAAGTTGCCTAAATTTTTCTGCGGGTCAGCAAATGTTCAATGCAGAACACAACTGGTACGAGAACCAGAACACAACTGGTACGAGAACCAGAACACAACTGGTACGAGAACCAGAACACAACTGGTACGAGAACCAGAACACAACTGGTACGAGAACCAGAACACAACTGGTACGAGAACCAGAACACAACTGGTACGAGAACCAGAACACAACTGGTACGAGAACCAGAACACAACTGGTACGAGAACCAGAACACAACTGGTACGAGAACCAGAACACAACTGGTACGAGAACCAGAACACAACTAATACGAGAACCAGAACACAACTGGTACGAGAACCAGAACACAACTGGTACGAGAACCAAAACACAACTAGTACGAGAACCAGAACACAACTGGTACGAGAACCAGAACACAACTGGTACGAGAACCGCCACTAGCCGAACTTTGTAAAATAAATTACTAGTATAGCTTTTATTTTTATTGAGCCTAGTAAAACTTAAGATTTAATGTGTTTCTTACACATATAAACACGATGTAATATAAGGTTGTATGTTTTATTTCTAATCAGAAGCTACTTCAAAAAGGACCAATAGACTTGAAAAACTAATGTCTGAGAATACAATTGAAGCAATTCATTCCTAAATTAGACTGCATCATAATATATATAAAAAGCATTATGGACTAAATTAAAGGCAACGTGTAATAGGCCTTTGATCTCAGCGGTGACTTATTATCAAATGACTAGACTAGAAGAACACCAAGACTTTTCTGTTTTCTCGACAATTTAATCAGTCATTACATTCTGTAAGGGGGACCTGTCAATCTGATAGATACGACAACAGTGTCATCTTCTAGACTCATCACTTTACATCAATATTGACTGTGTCTACACAATTCAATTATTGGAGTCATTGTCACAATCAAACACTATCAAAAATGAAAAGCTCACATCAATGAGTTTTATTGAGCAGAACTCGTTTGTGATTGATAAAGAGTGGGCAACATCGAGGTGTTCTACAGTATATTTGTTAGGCCCCGTCAATGGCTTATAAATAGGAGATCTTATTTATCGGTTAAATAAAGTTGGTCACATGAATGATTTTAACATAGCAGATCCCATGAATGGGTTTTATATAGTTGGTCACATGAATGGGTTTTATATAACAGATCACTTGAATGGGTTTTATATAACAGATCACATGAATGGATTTTATATAACAGATCACTTGAAAAGGGTTTTATATAACAGATCACTTGAATGGGTTTTATATAACAGATCTAATGAATGGGTTTTATATAACAGATCACATGAATGGGTTTTATATATCAGATCACATGAATTGGTTTAATATAACAGATCACTTGAATGGGTTTTATATAACAGATCACATGAATGGATTTTATATAACAGATCACATGAATGGGTTTACTATAGAGGATTAAATTAGTGGATGTTGTTTTTTTCAGAAAATCACGTGACTGAGTGATTTATTGTTGGACATATTAATGAATGTATAGAGTAGGTAATCTAGTATAGAGACATTTTTGCATTAAATAAATTTAAATTGTAAATTGATTGTACAGAATCAATGGGACAAATTAGTTTTAAAGAGTGTGTCATATGACTGTGTAAGGTAGATTAATGAATGAGCAAGACGGTACAATTGTGGCTTAGAATGTAAAATTTAATGGATTTTAAACGCCGGGTTAATTA
This sequence comes from Bulinus truncatus, assembly GCA_021962125.1. NCBI lineage: Eukaryota > Metazoa > Mollusca > Gastropoda > Planorbidae > Bulinus > Bulinus truncatus. The sequence continues at coordinate 4,005,203 of JAGDYQ010000059.1, forward strand.
TTTAAATTAGTGGGTATCAAATTGTTGGCTAGAAGTAAAAATAAATAATGGGTTTAAACAGCTGGAGGATTAAATAGAATAAGTTATTTTCTATCTTTCTGTACAATATATATGTCCGTTATAAACTCGTTGGCGTGTATGTCACAATGTGTGGGTGTATGTCACAATGTGTGGGTGTATGTCACAATGTGTGGGTGTATGTCCACTGTTCGAGGTCCCCATGTTGTCAAATATTGTCAGGGCAAACGTCAATTTCCTTGATATTGTTGGTAGTGAGTTGTCATTCAAGAGAAATCAATACTAGTTTTGATTGAAAGGCTGAAAATTGACCAAAGTAACGAATCTCAAAATAAAACAAATTCTTTATGACAATGATTGTGAAAATCAAGACCAAATATTGACAAACACAGTATAATGAGGTAAATATGAACATTTTGTGAATAAAGAAACAAAAAGTATAAAATAATAATGACTTGTATCAAGTTGTATGGTAATAATATTTATAAAATTATTAGATGAATATTTTAGTTCAATATTTTAGTTCAATATTAAATGTAGTCTAATTTGCCCAATAAAGCATTCAATGGAATAAATAACATAATCCAGAATATTGTAACTTTATAAACAATAGTAACAAGAAAAACCCATCTATTTTTAGTTATTCATATTTTCCATAAATATTAAAATGATGTAAAAATTATTTTGTACGTTTTAGTTCATTTAAATATAAACATTTTTAGAGCATTGTCGAAAAAAAAAATGCTCTATTGTCCCCGTTTTGTCTGTCTGTCTGTCTGTCTGTCTGTCATCACCCTAGATCTCAACAACCATAAGTCCTAGACCCATGATGTATATATCATTTTGTAGGTCTTGGCCTGCCATGTGTACATCAAAAGTTCATTTCGCGATCTGGCCTCTGAGGGCCGTAAAAGGGGGCTTAGTACCGTTTTTTTACTATATAAGTTATATAAATAAAGGAGCGCCTATATCTCAGCACCTATAAGTCCTAGACCCATGATGTATATATCATTTTGTAGGTCTTGGCCTGCCATGTGTACATCAAAAGTTCATTTCGCGATAGGACCTTTGAGGGCTGGTTTCAGGGCTCCTAAGGGGCTTATATATTATATATACACCTTGTACGTTCAATAACCCATTCATTTGGTGCGAAATACTGCAGCACGTAGTTTCACCAAGATTTATTAAGAAACTCATCAAATGAAATAGTAAGCTTGTGTTCTGAGTTTAATTGAAAGTATCAGAGCTATGTAACAATAGAGTTAAAACATTCTTCGATAGCTGTTAACACTTTCTTCAACAGCCGTTAACACTTTCTTCAACAGCCGTTAACACTTTCTTCAACAGCTGTTAACACTTTCTTCAACAGCTGTTAACACATTCTTCAACAGATGTTAACACATTCTTCAATAGCTGTTAACACATTCTTCTAGTGCTATTAACACTTAATAAATTACTTTAATACATTCTTCAACAGCTGTTAACACATTCTTCAACAGCTGTTAACACATTCTTCAACAGCTGTTAACACATTCTTCAACAGCTGTTAACACTTCAATAGCTGTTAACACTTACAATACCATTGACACATCACCTAATATATCTCTCACCATAACTAATTATTATTTCATTCAATTCAATCATTTTTTCTTGCTTAAACCAACTGACATGGTCACCATATTAAAAATATTTTTCATGTTGCCAAACGTCATGTTAAGAAGTTTGATTTATCTATATATGCTGACCTTTCGAAAACTTGGCATGTGAAAGAATTAATAAGCAAACATTACTATTCTAATGTTGTCTGTTGGTGATCATTCAGGGGAGATTAACTCCAGCTATAAAATACAACGAGCTGGGTGTATTCAGTAATCTTGGGTATAAAGTACAGACAAGTATTAAACAAGGGGATCAAACTCATCTGTATCAGCAACTGTCGGCATAGGAAATATAACATTTTTCTATGTACTGTTCTGTTGACGAGGGAATATAACATGTTTGTACATACTGCTCTCTCAACTAGAACATATAACATGTTTCTTTATAATGCTCTGTCCACTAGAACATCTAACATGTTTCTTTATAATGCTCTGTCCACTATAACATATAAATTGTTTCTTTATACTGCTCTGTCCACTAGAACATATAACATGTTTCTTTATACTGCTCTGTCCACTAGAACATATAACATGTTTCTTTATACTGCTCTGTCCACTAGAACATGTAACATGTTTCTTTATTCTGCTCTGTCCACTCGAACATATAACATGTTTCTTTATACTGCTCTGTTCACTAGAACATATAACATGTTTCTTTATACTGCTCTGTCCACTCGAACATATAACACGTTTGTAATACTGCTCTGCCCATTAGTGAATCTACCTTAGAACTTTGTGAAGGATATATTAAGATAATGTCTAATAAGTGAAACCTGCCTATTACTTTATGTTTTATTCAGCACATCTATGACGTGTTCAACAATTATTTGTGTTTTCCCTTAGTGAATTGAACATGTTTTAATAGAAGTTCTAAGTTAATAAAAGTTGTTTTTTTATTGTTTGACTTAAAAACCTTGAAGAATAAAATCTATTAATTACATTACTTTAATAAGTCATAAATCTATTAATTACATTACTTTAATAAGTCATAAATCTATTAATTACATTACTTTAATAAGTCATAAATCTATTAATTACATTACTTTAATAAGTCATAAATCTATTTATTACATTACTTTAATAAGTCATAAATCTATTTATTACATTACTTTAATTAGTCATAAATCTATTTATTACATTACTTTAATAAGTCATTACCGAAAATAATTCTTTTCTTTTTTACTAACGGATTAATTACTTCATAAGAATATTTTTTTAATTGTTTTTTTCTAACAAATTTTATATCAATTTAACATTTTATTATGCACTATTAATCATCAAATTATGTATTCTTTAATGTTAAAACAAACAAAAAAGATTAAAAACAAACATGCTATTTCAAAAAAAAAAACTTCAAATCTTCTAAAAAAACAACAAATTATGGGTCAGCAGAAAGTGATTGATATTGAGATTAAAAGAGATGTATAAGTGGATGGCACCCACGCTTTATTCTTCAGTTGATGATTAATGTATGGATTATTATGTACGGATTATCAATGTATTGATTAATTATGTATTGATTCATTAATGCATTTATTATGAGTTACATATTAGAAAATAGAAGTCAAATGAATATTTGGACAGAATATAAAGTATTTTTTTTTTTATTGTTAAACAGATAAATAAATGCGAAATGTTTCATGGAGAATGTGAACTTTGACCTCCTCGCGACGCAATTGATAAAAACTGGTGCTAAATATGAAATCAATGAATACATAAGTGCTGACCAGTGTCATTCATGCGAGAATCTCAATCAGACAGAACTAGTACTACACTGTCCAGTTGATTGTTGACTGGACACGTCTGTGCCGTAAATCATCATATGGAGTCCATTAGTTCACTCACTGAGACATTCAGCCATGTGCATCACACTAAACAGGGATTGTTTCCCCATGGTGTCTGTTATTATTGTTGACCCAACCAATTTAAGAGAACCAGTACATAGCTATTTTATACAAATAAGGGAACATCATTTTTATTTATTTATGAAGTTTTCTTTCTGAACTTAAATACAGTGTAGTACTCTAATACAGTGTAGTAATATCAAACCCATAAAATTTATGCTAATTGAAAGTAGTCTAAAGAGAAAACCAAGAACGTGGTAAAATCAAACGCATTTATTTATATATCCGAACTGTTTGAACTATTTGTTTTATTTCCCTTGCTTTGACTGTCGATTGCGGCAAGTGATTTTATGTCTTACAATTACTTTTTTCTTGCATGACATTTTGCATATTTGTGTATTCTCAATAATATTGTAATACATTTCCCCTTTTGAGACAATTTATTCCGAATCTAATTATCTTTTTGAGGAAAGTCTCTATTCTGTCAGAGATTATAACTACACGTTCAGGTCAGAGATTATAGTGAAAAGTTCAGGTCAGAGATTATAGTGAAAAGTTCAGGTCAGAGATTGTAGTAACAAGTTCAGGCTAGAGATTATAGTAGGAAGTTCAGGTTAGGGATTATAGTAACAAGTTCAGGTTAGAGATTATAGTAACAAGTTCAGGTTAGAGATTATAGTAACAAGTTCAGGTTAGAGATTATAGTAACAAGTTCAGGTTAGAGATTATAGTAACAAGTTCAGGTTAGAGATTCTAGTAACAAGTTTATTACCAGTTTGTGGCCTTGACGTTTTAATTGTTGTTTGTTTAGTCTAACATTTACGTTTTATTTTATATTACAATTTTGTAGGAATTTTGTAAAAAAAAAAAAAGCAAGTTGAAAATTTTAATATTTATAAGTATTTATTAAATACAAAACATTAAAATAAAACATTTTTAGATATAAAAAAGTAAACAAAAAGGATAATAAAATCAGACAAATATTTCATAAAATTATTAAAATATTTCATACCATTATATAAATATTTCATACCATTATATAAATATTTCATACCATTATATAAATATTTCACACCATTATATAAATATTTCATACCATTATATAAATATTTCATACCATTATATACATATTTCATAAATTAAAAAAAAAATAAAACCGTGGGCAACTTTTAATCTAATTTTTAATACATGACATAATACTTCGTTTATACTTGACCTTACAAAAACACTTGTCACAAGAACACTAACACTAACAAAACTAAACATCAGTAAATCAAGAAGTGATAACTAGAGATAGGATTGTAGTCTACAATATACTTGGCATCAGTAAATCAGGAAGTGATAACTAGGGCTATGATTGTAGTCTACAATATACTTGGTTGGCATCAGTAAATCAGGAAGTGATAACTAGGGATATGATTGTAGTCTACAATATACTTGGCATCAGTAAATCAGGATGTGATAACTAGGGATATGATTGTAGTCTACAATATACTTGGCATCAGTAAATCAGGAAGTGATAACTAGGGATATGATTGTAGTCTACAATATACTTGGCATCAGTTTATTTCTAGATATAGCATATTTCACATTGGTGAGTGCATAAATGTCAGGAAGAAAACGCATGCATTAAATATTGAACTTATGATATCGGGATGAAAGTAGCTTAAAAGTTGAACAAACTAGTTCATCTATCTCCTGATATAAATTATGTAAGTACTGGTCCGTTAATTACTGAATTTGAACATATTTCTAGCCATCTAATACATCCATGTCTCTAATGTTAAGTAAATGACTTATAACGTTATAGCGTTGACTGGGTTATGTTCAGTCATTTGTGTGGTCCAGTCGCTCCAGAGATAAAGGCAACTGAGATAATATTAAAAAGACATCAATACAAGTAAGGTAGTTTAACGAGGAGTTGAATCTAACAGCTAAATTGAGCGGGAAGAGGACTTGGTACCTCAACGTGACGTGGACGCAGGGGAGGGGGGGTAACTCGACTCACTCACTCAGTGGATAATTCTCTGCCCTTGGGTAAAATAAAATACGTTTGGTAAAACGATTTTGAATGAACGCCATCTCACTAGAGGTTCCCTGGTTACCAAAAGACGGCGGTCATCGGACAGAGTAAAGTAAAAACTAACTTATTGATCAGTTGTGTTCGCTTTATGAACCCAGACAAATCTCAGACTAACTTCATTCACATCAAGTTGGGAGATAAATATTTTGATACAATTCAATTTTATTTCATGATACATCATTAATAATATTTTTTTCACGTCTGTTATGTTGATTCATTTAATTAATTCTATTTTTTAATACTTAGACGTCAGGTTTTTTTTTCTGTGTATCACTACAGGTATACTGTGTATCACTACAGATGTACTGTGTATCACTACAGGTATACTGTGTATCACTACAGGTACACTGTGTATCACTACATGTATACTGTGTATCACTACAGGTGTACTGTGTACCACTACAGGTACACTGTGTATCACTACAGGTGTACTGTGTATCACTACATGTATACTGTGTATCACTACAGGTGTACTATGTATCACTACAGGTATACTGTGTATCACTACAGGTACACTGTGTATCACTACAGGTGTACTGTGTATCACTACAGGTATACTGTGTATCACTACAGGTATACTGTGTATCACTACAGGTATACTGTGTATCACTACAGGTACACTGTGTATCACTACAGGTATACTGTGTATCACTACAGGTACACTGTGTATCACTATAGGTTTAATTTAGTTTCAGAGGTCAGCTATAGGACGCCGAAATACCATAAAGTTGTTCGTGAGCAAATTTAGATAATCCACAGAATTTACCATTAGACATTATTTGTTTTCCAATGTTAATCATTTTAACAGTAAAAGTTGATTTATTGTAAACTGTTGAATGTAAGCGAACAAATGTACACTGTGGACTATACTGTTCTCTATCACTGTATAGTGGACTGTAATGTTTGAATCTCTATCACGGTATAGTGGACTGTAATGTTTGCTATCACTGTATAGTGGACTGTAATGTTTGAATCTCTATCACTGTATAGTTGACTGTAATGTTTGCTATCACTGTATAGTGGACTATGGGCCTAATTTCTTTATCACTGTATAGTTGAATATAATATTTGAGGACCAAACTTTAACACTTAAAGTTTATTTTTACAAAATGAAGAGAGACAAAATTAACAAGTCTCTAATTGAAGCAATTATTTCTTATTTCACACAATTTAAAATGAAGCCCAACATACTATAACGACTATTGATGGGTTTATTTCTCTCTGAGGTGACGTTAAGGTGGTGCTGTAAAATGTATATTGTAGTGAGGTTTGTTCGATTTATCGACAGTAGAGCCGTGAAGATGGTTTTAATAACTTCCATTATATTTTTTTAAATATTCTATTATCTCTAGAACAAAGTTCAAAGCTGAATTTGATGTTGAAATGTGTAAAGTACACGGTGTAAGGCTGTGTTGAAATGTGTAAAGTACACGGTGTAAGGCTGTGTTGAAATGTGTAAAGTACATGGTGTAAGGCTGTGTTGAAATGTGTAAAGTACACAGTAAAGGCCGTGGCAGTTTGTATTGTGTATTGATCATCCAGGGTAACACACAAATAATTTTCTCTAATTGTAGTAATAGCTAAATGAGATCACCATAAATAGAACCCATAGTAGTAAGTAGTAAGTAAAGTTCCCTTAACCCTAACGGGTCATCGGGGCAGATGAAGTGTAGAATTCATCTGTTTCTATAACCTCGGCATATGAAGGGGTTGTGTGGTTAGCAGCCGCCTTTACTCCCCCAACTTAAAGTCAGGTACCCATTTAAAGCTGGGTGGACTTGGGGACTATAACCAGGACCTGAAAAATTCCCAAGGTTCTAACTGAGATTCGAACCCGGGACCCTCCGGTCGACAGTCGAGCGCTCTACACCGCACGACCACCCGCAAATAGAACCCATGATGTTCGTTAATAAGCGAAGCTGACAATTTCCCAACCAATGAAAGACTTATAGCGCTATACAGATATAAACGGAACTATAAAAAGTCATAATTTCAGACATAACTGGTAAAGACCATCTTAAGTTTGTAATGAAATTGTATTTCTCCTCTTTATTTTTGAACTCTTTGCAAAGGAAACAGTTACTTGACACTTCCATAGGCACGACTTAACTAACCATAGTTATTTTCGTTTAGTGATGATTGTCTTCAACTAAGATAGGTGGGCAAAACTGACCATTGATAGAGATACCGTGGGGCTTATCTAACTCAGATCTAAACCGACTTCAACCAGAGTGACTTCCCATGTTGGCTCTACACTGACTTTACACGCCATAGTAAATGAACATAGTAAAGACCGATGAGAGATGCTAGTAGAATATGGGTAGTATCAGTAGAATATGAGTAGAACATAATTTTTTGCCAGTAGAATATGTTTAGTGTCACTAGAATATGTGTAGTGTCAGTAGAACATGTGTAGTGTCTGTAGAATATGAGTAGTGTCAGTAGAATATTGTAGTGTCAGTAGAATATATGTAGTGTAAGTAGAATAAGAGTAGTGGAAGTAGAACATAATTTTTGCCAGTAGAATATGTTTAGTGTCACTATAATATGTGTAGTGTCAGTAGAACATGTGTAGTGTCTGTAGAATATGAGTAGTGTCAGTAGAATATATGTAGTGTCAGTAGAATATGTGTAGTTTGAGTAGAATATGTGTAGTGTTAGTAGAATATGTGTAGTGGCAGTAGAATATGTGTAGTGTTAGTTGAACATGTGTCGTGTCAGTAGAATATAAGTAGTGTCAGTAGAATATGAGTAGTTTTAGTAGAACACATGTTTGACATCAGAACGTGATTATGGTCATAAAAACACGATTATATAAGTAGAATTCGATTATAGTCAGTAAAATAATATTGCATTACTAGCTGTACCCTGCAAAACTTTTGCATAGAGTTATATTCCCTTAGGTTTGATCAGTAGGCTAGGTTATTTTTTGTTTCGGGCAGATCCGATTTTTTTATGATATAATTACAATTTAAAGATGCAATATGTCGTAGAAATACATAAAAACAAACAAATATTTAAATGACATTATTTCCTATTTTGACCTTTGGGTTTCATGTTTCAAAACCACAGAAACGATTCAAAACTGTGGATTTAAAAATAAAAAATATCGAAGCGAGACTCGAGACGTGGCAAGACGCCATTACGAATTGTGTTTTCCACTTTCGATTTAACGCAACTCAAGACCGCTATTATTTGAATAGATATTTGTAAGTAAAATATGAGTACAGTCAGTAATACAAAACTTTTGACAGTGAAACACGAGTATATTCAGTACAGCAAAGTTACAGTCAGTAGAGTAGAACAAGAACATTTTATTACAAAAGTAGACTGTTATAGGTAAGTTGGAAGAAACATAAACAATTGTTGAAGCAATAATTAATTGTTATCATACAGAATGCACACAAAATAATCCAATAATAATATTCAAGCCTTTGAGATTGGATATTTGTTTGTTAGGTCACTTGGATATTTGTTTGTTAGGTCACTTGGATATTTGTTTGTTAGGTCACTTGGATACTTGTATGTTAGATCATTAGGCATACATCACAAACTAATTGATTTGGTCTTAATTACATGTTTGTATTCGTAATATCTTAGTTTAATTACAACAAATTAACAGTAAATTGTGTTACTAGTAACAAGGGAAAAAATTATACACAAATATTTCCGTGCAGATAAACGGATGTTTTTATTCATTGTCCAACATTCAACATTGTTTGAACCAAAGTCTGATGGTCAACAGTAACACATTTTACTGAGGGGAGGAGGAGCGTGACCTTTTCATTTGTCATCGTTGACCACTAATGAGCCGAAATGTCATCTGTAGATTTTGTCAGTTCAACCTGCTTGGTAAATAAACAACAAACAAACATAAATATAGACATAAATGGTTTCAATAGATAAATAGAAAATAATCTTTCCAGTCAATGCAACTCTATTTGACATGTACATTAACTAGTGTAATACAACTTAATGTCTTTTGACATACATTAATTAGTGTGATACAACTTAATGTCTTTTGACATACATTAATTAGTGTGATACAACTTAATTTCTTTTGACATACATTAATTAGTGTGATACAACTTAATGTCTTTTGACATACATTAATTAGTGTGATACAACTTATTTTCTTTTGACATACATTAATTAGTGTGATACAACTTAATGTCTTTTGACATACATTAATTAGTGTGATACAACTTAATTTCTTTTGACTTGTACATTAATTAGTGTGATACAACTTAATTTCTTTTGACATACATTAATTAGTGTAATAAAACTTAATGTCTTTTAACAAGTACATTAATTAGTGTAATACAACTTAATTTCTTTTGACATGTACATTAATCATGGTGATAGAGCTGATCTTACATTCACTAATCTACACAACATGGTTAACGTTTACATTTAATGTACCAATTTATTGTGTTAACGAATTTATTAAAATGCACAACAATGAACTATAATATTACAACAATGAACTATAATATCACAACAATGAACTACAATATTACAATAAAGAATTATAATAAATTTTGTATTTCTAAATATCTGGCCAAGACCTGAACCCATAGTGAACGCCGTGGTATCATTTGACCTCAATTTTTATCAGAGAGGGTTATTCTGTCAACAGACATGAAAAGAAATCTGGTTGTCTGTGTGCTCACTCCCAGCTGGTATTATAACTCTGCGTGTGTGAGCAGCTCCAGACAAACTGTGCCATCAGATGGAACCTGTGTCAACATTCAGATGTGAGAGAATATACAAGCCAGTCAGGGATTGATCCAACCTACATACACTATAAACTAACTTTAGACTTAGCTATACTGACGGCACTATAAACTAACTTTAGACCTAGCTATACTGACGGCACTATGAACTAACTTTAGACTTAGCTATACTGACGGCACTATAAACTAACTTTAGACTTAGCTATACTGACGGCACTATAAACTAACTTTAGACTTAGCTATACTGACGGCACTATAAACTAACTTTAGACCTAGCTATACTGACGGCACTATAAACTAACTTTAGACCTAGCTATACTGACGGCACTATAAACTAACTTTAGACCTAGCTATACTGACGGCACTATAAACTAACTTTAGACTTAGCTATACTGACGGCACTATAAACTAACTTTAGACTTAGCTATACGGACGGGTAAATTTAAAACAAAACATTGATTGAATGAAACTTACAATCACAGTGAAAGAAAGTACAAGTCTTTTTTGTTTCTTATTTTTGCTTTGTATGAATTTAGGGTATATGAAAAGCCTATAGCTACTTTTTGTTTATATTTGTAAGTCTTTGATGACATAACATAAGTTGGTCCAAAACTGAAATATTTAAACCATTGATTAGTAAACTAGCTTTTAAAATCTTAATATTAGTTGTTTTTTTTCAGCTGATAACTTCAAAAATATAATTATATGTAAATGAACATCAACTTATGAGCTAAAAATGTCCATAACATTACCTAATGAGGTCCATCTGTAAGTGAACATCAACTGGTAATGTCAAGCTGTAACTTAACATCACCTAGTGAAGTACGATTCAAAATAATTGTCAGGTCCTACTATAAAAGAACATCACATGGTATGAACATCACATAGTAAGAACATCACATGGTATGAACATCACATAGTATGAACATCACATAGTAAGAACATCACATGGTATGAACATCACATAGTATGAACATCACATAGTAAGAACATCACATGGTATGAACATCACATAGTATGAACATCACATAGTAAGAACATCACATGGTATGAACATCACATGTATGAACATCACATAGTATGAACATCACATAGTAAGAACATCACATGGTATGAACATCACATGGTATGAACATCACATATTATGAACATCACATGGTATAAACATCACATAGTAAGAACATCACATGGTATGTTTCGACTGTACATGATGTTGAATAGTAAGGTAGAACAGTTTTAAAATATTTACCCCAAGAACCCAATAAATTAAATTTCAGGCACTTGACCTCATTAGATTGGTTCCTGCTTGAATATTACATTTTTTAAATGTTAAAACTAGGTCATTTGCTTGTTTATTTTTGACTTTACTTCTAACAAGGGTCCATGATATTTCTGGTATCTAGTTTGTTTATTGCCACTAATGAGTCAAATAAACGATTCATTGACCAGTTATCAGATCAGAAGTTTGATACATCCATCGCCCAAACCACTTCCTCTTATTTTACTCATTTGTTGACTTTTTCTTTACTCACTAGATCTTCCCTCACTCCTTCATTCCGTCCAACCATCTCCTCTACACCATATAGTGGATGTATTTAACTCTATAATGACCTTGTTATATGTGTCTAGTGTCAGGCGACTTGTTGCCGGAGGCCACGGGGAATGTCCACTTTATTTTCTTTTAAGACAACTCTTGCTTTACAATTTCGGAATTCCAATCTGAGGAAGTGGATTCTAAATTCTATACAACCAGTCGTCGTCGTCTGTGTTATAAGTTGAAAAACTTTTTATTGGATGGGTACTTGCTACTGGGTGCTGCACAGCTACTTTGTTCTCAGTGTTGGATGGTTACTTCGTCCTTAGTTAACTTGAGAAGCATTGTGTTGATTGACGTCTAGGATGAAGCTGACGTCTAGGATGAAGCTGAGACTAAATATTTCAACTTGAAACAGAGCATGATATATAGAGATGGAATACATTCTAAACCTGAACAATACAAAAACATGAACAATACAAAAACATGAACAATACAAAAACATGAACAATACAAAAACATGTTTTATTAATGCATCTAGTATGGCTTTCACTCAAATCATTGTTATAGTTTACTTAGTTATAGATGACTCCAATGAAATCTACCTTCCCCTCCCCCCCCCCCCCATGAAGGAAGTGAAACCAATATTTTTAACTCATAACTTGATATTGTTTTTGTTGTTGATGTGTTTCTGTAATACCACTAGATAGTTTTATGTATACACCGTCAGCTCCAGAGTGAGATTGGGTTAGCTGTATATTTACATTTTGTTAACATAGTGAATGCTTAAGTTGGTTGATCATACGGAAGAATACGAAATATAATAAATATTCAGCTGATTACACATAATATTACATTTTCACATTACTACGTTTACATGACAACTGAGTTTTTATTAACACAGAAAATACAAATAAAGAAATGGGTCATTTTTTGTTTAAATCATACCTGTCAAGGTTGCCGGATAAACTTGCAACATACAGGCATGGTTTCTGAGTTCCGCTCCCAACAGGCCAGCCAGGCCGAGTGTATCCTACCAAGCTGCCAGTAAGGCGAGGTGTTCTTGGTCCTGCCATTAGTATGGCGAGGTGTTCTTGGTCCTGCCATTAGTTAGAAAGTGGCGAGTTGAGCAAGCACCCTCCACCTCTACCAACGGCAGGTAAGGTTGTGCCAGCCTTTCGGCCAGCAATATTATATCCTTAGATAGCCTCGATCATAACCAAACGGCAATGAGAAGCGACCCCAAAAAAGCAAATGTTGGACTAAACCTTTCCGATTCAATTTGTATTTAACTTTAACAAGAGGGATAATACAAGCTGAAAAAAAATGAAAACAAACTGAAGCTATTCATTAAGTAAATGTCTAATGTAATTAGAACACAGTTTTACTGTTATTTGCTTATACACATTAAATATGTGTCTATGTTTGTATGGGTATGTGTGTTTGTATGTGTGTGTTTACATTTGTTTGTGTGTTTGCATTTATGTATTTGTATGAATGTGTTTGTATGTGTGTATGTTTGTATGTGTGTGTTTGCGTGTGTGTTTGTATGTGTGTGTTTGTATGTGTGCATGTTTGTATTTGTGTATGTGTGTATGTGTGTGTTTGCATGTGTGTGTTTGCATGTGTGTGTTTGCATGTGTGTGTTTGTATGTGTGTTTTTGTATGTTTGTATTTGTATATGTGTGTTTGTATGTGTGTTTGTATGTGTGCGTTTGTATGTGTGTATTTGTATGTGTGTTTGTATGTGTGTTTGTATGTGTGTGTTTGTATGTGTGTATGTATGTGTGTTTTTGTATTGTGTGTTTGTATGTGTGCAAGTTTGTGTGTGTGTTTGTTTGTGTTTGTTTGTATGTGTGTTTGTATTTGTATATGTTTGTATGTGTGTTTGTATTTGTATATGTTTGTATGTGTGTGTTTGGATGTGTTTGTTTGAATGTTTGTATGTGTGTTTGTATCTGTGTTTGTACGTGTGTTTGTATCTGTGTTTTGTATGTGTGTGTTTGAATCTGTGTTTGTATGTGTGTGTGTTTTTGTATATGTGTGTGTGACAACGAGCATTGACTTTTATTGTGAAGAAATAATAAATGATTCGCGCTTTATAATTCTCAAAATCAAGGATTATTTTTTACATTCGTATCTAGAATGGGAAGGGGAAAGTATCACTTGCCTGTGTGGTGGGAGGTATAGTCTGAGAAAGTGTTAATTAAATGTGAGTCTGATCGCGATCATGTATCAATGGTGTTTTATTTGTGAAAGGAAAGACAATTACCATTGTTTAGTTGTATACATTTGTTTTAAATTTATATGTATGTTTCTGAGTGAGGAATAAAATAACCATTAACAGAGGCCATTAATCATATCGAGGTTCAGACATATGCCTGCAAGTATTAGGTCACGTGTCATATAGTGTCTCAGACATATGCCAGTATTAGGTCACGTGTCATATAGTGTCTCAGACATATGCAAGTATTAGGTCACGTGTCATATAGTGTCTCAGACATATGCCTGTTTTAGGTCACATGTCATATAGTGTCTCAGACATATGCCTGTTTTAGGTCACATGTCATATAGTGTCTCAGACATATGCCAATATTAGGTCACATGTCATATAGTGTCTCAGACATATGCCAATATTAGGTCACATGTCATATAGTGTCTCAGACATATGCCAATATTAGGTCACATGTCATATAGTGTCTCAGACATATGCCAATATTAGGTCACATGTCATATAGTGTATTTAATGTCACACGAGATCTATAGTTGAAACGGAAACAATTTAGTTTGATCTTTTCATTTTGTTTTGTTTTTTTTTTTAATTAATTAACAATGCGATGTGTGAAGCTAAACTAAAAATTGCGAGGGCTCAAGCGCGATATGTCACTTGTAATTGGAAATTGTAGCCTGTAGACCCATTGCTCTTCGTTTAAGATGACACTCCCAGGGGGAACAAAAAGTTACGGTCTCTCGTGAATCTGATAAAGTCTTTACGGAATAAAACCTGACACATTATAGATCTGTGGCCGTCCGTGGACTTGTGTGATCTCATCGCTCGTCCACTGGCTAGTCTACAATACATTCATTACCCACAACACACGCGGCTAATAAAAGAATCTCATTGCAGCTTTTTTTTAGTTTAATTAACTCGCAGGTAATAAATTTCTTCCGTCGATTGTGTTTCAATTGTGTTCTCTTTTGTTTCCTTTTTATCTTTGTAAAATAAATGTTACGTCCTGTGTTACGTCCTACGTTACGTCCTGCGTCGGGGTGCATAATTTGTATGCATCACTGTACAACAAGAGTTTACATATATTACTTTAACATTCATTTTCTTACATTACCTTGAAATATTGAATGTATATACTTAACAAGCTTGAATCTACTTACATCCCTATATAAGCACTAATTTGTTTACACTACATTAAATAAATGTATTTACTGCACTCATAGTGTTAAAAAGGTGATTTAAGCTAACCTTAGTTTGATTGTATAAATAGAAAATGATGTCTATTTATAGAATGTTTACTTCTAATAAATGAGAGTTATTCTTACAAGATGAATTCTGTCCTAAACATAAACTGTAATATTATAGTTGACATATGGTGTAATATAACAAGGTGGACAACATACTATTAATCTCAGGTTTACTTGTTAAGTACTAAGTATTGACCTGATTTTCTAATAATACAAATTCAAGATATTACATATATTAACATGTGAGTAACAATGAGTGCATATTAATATAACGTTACTCAGGTTTATTTACCTGACAAATTATTTATTCAAGACCTATTAAGGCCAATTATCAGATACATTATCAAACGACCTACCTAATGCCTTAAAAAACCAGCTAATCAAAAGATAGCATATTAGAGCAATTAGTGAAATTAAATTCAAACAATTTATACACGAACTTATCAATAAAAATGAACAAATAATGATGTATCTGAACGTCAAACAACTTTAAAAATAATAAATAGTTTGCACTCGTAAAACTGTATCATGTTATAGGAGAAGTTTGATACTTTCCAATACTTATTCAATTATTTCTTGGTGAATTATTTTAATAACTTATGTAAAGTTGTTCTAACCTTCTTCCAGATGCTGTTGTCAAGGCCTTGTATAGATAATATCATTGGTTCGAGAAAGCAACGACCATGGAGGCACCATGGGAAACAGGACAGTTTCCCCAAAACTTGATAAAATATATTTGTTCTCACATAAGATCCAATCTGGTGCTTTCAGGTCGACAGTCATGCCATTTAAACCATTTAACCATGAGTCGACAGTCATGCAATTTAAACCATTTAACCATGAGTCGACAGTCATGCAATTTAAACCATTCGACCATGAGTCGACATTCATGCAATTTAAACCATTCGACCATGAGTCGACAGTCATGCAATTTAAACCATTCGACCATGAGTCGACAGTCATGCAATTTAAACCATTCGACCATGAGTCAACAGTCATGCAATTTAAACCATTCGACCATGAGTCGACAGTCATGCAATTTAAACCATTCGACCATGAGTCGACAGTCATGCAATTTAAACCATTCGACCATGAGTCGACATTCATGCAATTTAAACCATTCGACCATGAGTCGACAGTCATGCAATTTAAACCATTCGACCATGAGTCGACAGTCATGCAATTTAAACCATTCGACCATGAGTCGACAGTCATGCAATTTAAACCATTCGACCATGAGTCGACAGTCATGCAATTTAAACCATTCGACCATGCGTCCCAACTAAAATAAAATTGTTTCCCTAAATCTGAAAATTGGACTGACGGTTTTTGTTGTGACCTTTTCATTTAGAGCCGAGAGTATAACGGAAGCTTGAGAAAAATGGAAGCATGAGACAGACATAAGGAACATGAGACAGACATAAGGAACATGAGACAGACATAAGGAACATGAGACAGACATAAGGAACATGAGACAGACATAAGGAACATGAGACAGACATAAGAAACATGAGACAAACATAAGGAACATGAGACAGACATAAGAAACATGAGACAGACATAAGGAACTTGAGACAGACATATGGAGTATGAGACAGACTCAAGGAACATGAGAAAGACATAACGAATATGATACAGACATAAGGAACATGAGACAGACATAAAGAACTTTCACATTGACCACAGTCTAAATTGATTAATCTATTCAGCTACCTTGAGATAGTTTTTACGCTTCACTACAAAGTTTATCAGAAACAATGTAATGCAACATAAGCTTTGTCTGCAATTCATAAAGCGTTATGTAATATTTACTTTACGTCAGTTATCTAAATCTGTTAACTTAAAAAAATGAAACCTTTATGAAACTGATATTTCACAATGTAGTAAAGAAAGGCAAAATAGTAGAGAAACATCGCAACAAGCTGTAAATCGTATAATAAAAAGAGGTTTTATTTAAAACCAGCATCTTAAGCCTGTTCCATTCTGGACACAGGACGTGCATTTTTGCGCATTTTTGTGTTATGTATTAGTGCGGTACGTATGTTAGCTTTCAGTCAATATTTGTAAATTTTGGAAATGTTTGTAAATTCAATTGTGTAATGCATATATCTGAAAAAAATATTAAAAAGACGTTTCTTTATATTTGAAAAAAAAAATACATTTTCTCTTAAATCTAACTACAAGTGGTTTGTGGTCACTGAAATAGGACTCATAATTAAAACATTCTAAGTTGTAGTCATTTAATCGTCCGAAAACTCCGTCAATTGTTGTTTGATAAATTGTTGTTGCCAATCTTGTTTCACTTCCGTTCAATAACCCATTCATTTGGTGCGCCACCGCAGCGTATAAGGTGTAGGATGGGGCCATGAAAATGACATAATCTTTAATATAGCTTAATATAGTAAAAACGGTAAAAAAAAAACACTGATGCCCAGCCCTCAGACGTCAAATCGCGAAATGGACTTTTGATGCAGGAATGGCAAACCAAGACCTACAAAAATAGTATATACATCATTGGTCTAGGACATATGGTTGCTGAGATCGAGGGTGATGACGAACGGACAAAACGGTGACAATAGCGCATTTGACTTATCGAAAATGCGCTAAAAATAACATAAAAAACTGGAAAATTGTAAAATGTTTAACTACAATAAGAAAAAAACAAACAAATAAAAAGCGTTTATCTAATAATTATTTGTTTGGAAATTTTCTTTCTTAGACTTTCTGGGCCCCTAGTCACAGTGTTTATTGTGTCTATTGGATAAGACAGTGCTAGTCACAGTGTTTATTGTGTCTATTGGATAAGACAGTGCTGGTCACAGTGTTTATTGTGTATATTGGATAAGACAGTCCTGGTCACAGTGTTTATTGTGTCTATTGGATAAGACAGTCCTGGTCACAGTTTTTATTGTGTCTATTGGATAAGACAGTGCTGGTCACAGTGTTTATTGTGTCTATTGGATAAGACAGTCCTGGTCACAGTGTTTATTGTGTCTATTGGATAATACAGTGCTGGTCACAGTGTTTATTGTGTCTATTGGATAAGACAGTCCTGATCACAGTGTTTGTTGAGGACCCCTTTGAGGGTATCCTTGGCTAAGAGTATGAGGGCTGACTCAATGATGACTCGTATTTGTATTTGTGTTTCTACCACACACAGTCTCACCAACAATTAAACGTATAACAAATGACGAATAATCAATTCCACAAGCGTGTGTACAACACCAAGATATATTTATTATACAAAGGCACGAGCCCGTAACAGGGATCTGGTGACTTATCATAAGCAAAGATAATTCAAACTGCAGCAAATAATCCAATATAAAATGAATAAGGGGAACAAGGACGTTATCACTAGTTAACTCTCTCTCTCTCTCTCTCTCTCTCTCTCTCTCTCTCTCGCTCACCCAGAGCCACACAAGTCGACTGGTCGCTACGAAGACCCTCCGTCGAATGTCTATAAATCTACCTTACATTATTCAAACACTTTCTTCCACGTGACCCTAAGCCAATCAAATATAATATCGGTTTCTTTCAAATTTTCAAAGTAGGGGGTGGAGCCTAGATGAGGGGGGGGGAGAGGTACGTCGCATAGACAAAGACGGTAGTAACTGGACACATCCATCCCTTTGTCGGCGATTGACCAGGGCCGAGTGACCAGGGAGAATTCCCTGTGAGGAATGTAACGTGTTTCTGTTACCCGCTACCTCATTCACCTTCCGTTGTCCACCTGGCTGATGACGCAATCACGGGGGTGGGGTAAAATAAGGTGGGGAGAACTTGAGAACGGGAACGTATATTATTATACAGGGTATAACATATACATCTTAACGTTAGTAATACTTTTAAGCTAAGGGTTGGAGTAAGGGGATGGTTTCGACATATTAGTCACAACCCGTGACAGTGTTTATTGTGTCTATTGGATAAGACAGTCCTGGTCACAGTGTTTATTGTGTCTATTGGATAAGACAGTCCTAGTCACAGTGTTTATTGTGTCTATTGGATAAGACAGTCCTGGTCACAGTGTTTATTGTGTCTATTGGATAAGACAGTCCTAGTCACAGTGTTTATTGTGTCTATTGGATAAGACAGTGCTGGTCACAGTGTTTATTGTGTCTATTGGATAAGACAATCCTAGTCACAGTGTTTATTGTGTCTATTGGATAAGACAGTCCTGGTCACAGTGTTTATTGTGTCTATTCGATAAGACAGTGCTGGTCACAGTGTTTATTGTGTCTATTGGATAAGACAATCATAGTCACAGTGTTTATTGTGTCTATTGGATAAGACAGTCCTGGTCACAGTGTTTATTGTGTCTATTGGATAAGACAGTTCTGGCTGTCAAAACATCATTTAACTGCTTTTTTTTCCCAGGTTATATTTCCCTGAGATGATCGATGCATTTACATAAAGAGACTTGTCTCCATGTATTCATTTGTTGTGACTCCATGTATCCATTAGACGTGACCCGATGTATCTATTCGTTGTAACTCCATGTATCCAATAGACATAGCTCCATGTATCCGTTAGATGTGACTCTGTGTATCCATTAGACGTGACTCTGTGTATCCATTAGTTGTGACTCCATGTATCCATTAGTTGTGACTCCATGTATCCATTAGACTTTACTCCATGTATCCATTAGACTTTACTGTGTCATACAAATAGCAACCATTAGACTTCAGCATTGCTCTATTTATCCATACCATTGGTGTTATCATCAAACCATTTTGTATGTGTATGTATACACAATAATAATGTGTTAGACTTTCTATCGCTATTAAGTGGAACAAAATGTTCATCATCAAAATGTATTTTAGTCTGTCCGCTAAGATCATTTGCTAAATTTGGGACCATCTCCACAACCGAGGAAGTGAGTGTAGAAATCCCAAGGGACCCAATGAAGATCTATGCTCGTCTATAGAAGTTCCAAGACTGACTGACTTTGATTTATTACAGCTGTAGATGAACTAATTAATGTAGGAACTGAAGAGTGCATGGACTCACTAATATATCATGTAAACATTGCACCGTGAGCATGGACTCACCAATATATCATGTAAACATTGCACCGTGAGCATGGACTCACTAATATATCATGTAAACATTGCACCGTGAGCCTGGACTCACTAATATATCATGTAAACATTGCACCGTGAGCATGGACTCACTAATATATCATGTAAACATTGCACCGTGAGCATGGACTCACTAATATATCATGTAAACATTGCACCGTGAGCATGGACTCACTAATATATCATGTAAACATTGCACCGTGAGCATGGACTCACTAATATATCATGTAAACATTGCACCGTGAGCATGGGCTCACTAATATATGATGTAAACATTGCACCCTGTGAATGGATTCACTAATATATCATGTAAACATTGCACCGTGTGCATGGACTCACTAGAATATCAATAAATCTATTTACAAAAAATAGCAAATCTATGTAATCGATGTGGCCCTAAAGAAAATGAACAGATTATTGTAGCTAAAATACATTAAAATTTAATGACACTTAATAATACATCCAATAAAGTTCATATGTTGTTTAGTTCATCCCAATGAAAATAATCATCCTTATGGGTTCAATCTTAACAAAAAGAACCCCCGACAATGAATGTGACATCTAACTATACACAACAACATACCATTGATAAATCTTAATTTATTATTAACATTTTGAAGGACTCGTTTCCCATTAGTTCTAACAATATGTTTTATCATGTTCGACATGACGTATTCAAAAATAGAGTGACATTGTGTAGCTTTTAAATGCCCTTCAATTTAAAAAAAAACTAACATTATTCCATCAATCTAGAGGCAGTCAAGTTTAGTTAAGACCGCAGACGCAGAAGAAAATATCAGGCCACTTTTTAAAAAAAAAAGAAATATCAAATCTTTAAACTTTATAGTTCTGGGCAGCCCCCCCCCCCTCAAAGAATGGGTTAGTTTGCATTGTCTGCATTATGTACATATATATATATATATATATATATATATATATATATATATATATATATATATATATATTAAAAATATGAGTTGTGGTGAACATTTAAGAATATATTAAATAACTAATTTTTGATAACTTTGAAAAGAATCTTCATTAGAGATTACATATGGTTGTGCGCTGCAGCGCTCAATTATCTCCCGAGAGCCCCGGGTTCTATCTTAGGTTAGAGTCATGGGAGCTTCTCGGGTCTGGTGAAAGTTCCATCATGTCCCCCATAGTGATTCTATTGCCAATTTAGTACTAGTCGTCCCGCGTCGTAATACGCCGCCTTACCAATCAATATAAACAACACGCTTGCTGTGATCCAGCCCTCCCGTCTCCACACTTTAGTGTTTTTTTTATGTCCGCTGTCGCAAATTGTCGACGTATTCGGGAATTCCGCAATCTATAAATAGTCCTGCGTCTTGCGTCTCGAAGTTGTGTTATATATATATATATATATATATATATATATATATATATAGAGAGAGAGAGAGAGAGAGAGAGAGAAAGAGAGCTAGAGAGAGATAGATAGATAGATAACGGTGTCCAGTCTAGTTTTATTTATTTTATTTCTGAATACAAAATGTGTTGAAAAAGAATTTTAAAAAAAACATTCTCAAATATCTTGTACGCAAAGGTTTGAAATTTCACAAAGTGGTTGATACACATTTATACTGTGCTTTGGATTGGTTACTGACGTTACTGATATAGATGTTGTTGTATATTGAAAGATAAGCATACACACTTGATTTGGCGTGTACTAGTGCTGAATGTAATTTAAAAATTAGAATGACAATGATGAAATATGTTTTAATATTTGCATACAGAAATAATAGCCTATGTTGAAGCTTGAATGTCTCTTCCTCTCTCTGCCTCTATCTCCCTCACTCTCTCACGCGCTTCATATTCACTTCTTGCCCTATACATTGTGTAGTACATTTACCCTTTCTCTTCTTATTTTGTATTCTTCCACCATCTACATATTATATTATACATCTCCCTTCACATTGACTGACACAAACACACCAAAACCAAAAACACATCTGTTAACAGGAGGTATGGTGTTTATATCATGCATGTTGTGATATGATTTGTTTTATGTTTTCATATTTTGTCATTATTTATTGATGTCACGATTTCAATCTAAACTAGAAAATGTATAAAAGCACAAAGTGCGCAATGACGTCGAACTGTGCGCAGATGACGTCACATTTTTCAACATTACGACGTCACATCACCGTTTACAACTGTCAAGAGAAAAATACCCCATGTACCATTTGTATGACGGATGGCCGAGTGGTGTAGATACTCGACTGTCAACCTGAGAGTCCTGGGTTCGATCCACGGTGAGGCCCATGGAATTTTTCCAGGTAAAATTTGGTTCAAAGTCGTCCCACAAGTCCACCCAGCTTTAAATGGGTACCTAACTTAAGTTGGGGAAGTAAAGGCGGCTGGGCGTTGTGCTAACCACACAATCCCTTTATATGCCGAGGTTATAGAAACAGTTGAATTCTACACTTCATCTGCCCCGATGGCCCGTTAGGGCTAAGAAGGGAACTTTACTTTACCATTTGTATATTGATCACCAGACTCCTGTTGGTTGTGATTAGCTGAAAGAATGTCACATCTCTCAAGAACTAAAGTCACACGACAAAGAGTTTCTGTACAGTATGAGTTCAAGCTCTGCATTGATGTCATTTCTTGTCATAATATGTTTGGCAATAAATATATCAACATTAGGGATAATTGATAAAGCTGCTGCATAAAGGTAACATGTGACTATAGCAATACGTTATCAGAGGATATTTACATGTATACTAATGACGACATGAATCGAAATAGAATAATAAATCAGGTGGAAAATCCTTCAATTCGACTCCAATTTCTCAAAAATTATCGATTTTTTTCGTGTCATCACTATTTCATTAAACTTAGATCATACAAATATTAATAGAAACTATACTGACTAATTAAAAGTATGAGCACCGTAACAATTAAATAATGAATACATAGTTGTGCTTATAATAATAACAACATAATGTCTAATATGTTTATAATTAATGATTAATTATAACTTTTTTTAACTTCTGACAACATTTGATATAAAAGACTTTTTTTTTAATTTTAATTTTCTTTTTTGCTTTGTAAGTACATGGCCATGCAATATAATGTTCTTATTCAATTTGCATTGGAGGTTACATCCTATGATGGGCTCTTTCAACAACATATTATAGAAAGTTTGACACAATTGTCGGAGCTTTATCACAAATTAACTATCCAGTTAATATATTTTTTTTTAAAAATACAGAATTCATACAGAAAAACAGCAGTCACACTTTATTGCTTGTCATTCTGGCACTGAAACCAACGTTTCTTACTTTTAAACTGTCATTCCCGCATGGAAAGCAGCATTTCTTACTTTTAAACTGTCATTCTGGTACTGAAACACACATTTCTTACACTTAACTGTTATTCAGGTACTGAAGCACACATTTCTTAAACTTAACTGTTATTCAGGTACTGAAACACACATTTCTTAAACTTAACAGTTATTCAGGTACTGAAACACACATTTCTTAAACTTAACTGTTATTCTGGTTTTGAAACACACATTTTTTACACTTGACTGTTATTCAGGTTTTGAAACACACATTTCTTACACTTAACTGTTATTCAGGTACTGAAACACACATTTCTTACACTTAACTGTTATTCAGGTACTGAAACACACATTTCTTAAACTTAACTGTTATTCAGGTTTTGAAACACACATTTCGTACACTTAACTATTATTCAGGTACTAAAACACACATTTCTTACACTTAACTGTTATTCAGGTTCTGAAACACACATTTCTTACACTTAACTGTTATTCTGGTTTTGAAACACACATTTCTTACACTTAACAGTTATTCAGGTACTGAAACACACATTTCTTAAACATAACTTTTATTCCATTTTTGAAACACACATTTCTTACACTTAACTGTTATTCAGGTTTTGAAACACACATTTCTTACACTTAACTGTTATTCAGGTACTGAAACACACATTTCTTACACTTAACTGTTATTCAGGTTTTGAAACACACATTTCGTACACTTAACTATTATTCAGGTACTAAAACACACATTTCTTACACTTAACTATTATTCTGGTTTTGAAACACACATTTCTTACACCTAATTGTCATTCTGGTACTGAAAGAAACATTTCATACACTGAACTGTCTTGTAGTATTCCATTTTAAAACTATTATAGAAGTTTATTTTTTTATTGCTACATTGATTTAACTGTGACATTTTCTTTTGTTTGAATGTGTTAGTAGTTACCACTGAGTTTAAAGTATATTTTGAAATCATCGACAGTAGTGTTATCACTGTGAACATGGCTACTTGTACTAGTACTTGCAACCTGGCTACCTGTGCTTGTACTCGTACTTTCATCTTTGGTAACTTGTACTCGTACTTTCATCTTTGGTGACTTGTACTCGTACTGTCATCTTTGGTAACTTGTACTCGTACTTTCATCTTTGGTAACTTGTACTCGTACTTTCATCTTGGTAACGTGTAATCGTACTTTCATCTTTGGTAACTGGTACTCGTACTTTCATCTTTGGTAACGTATAATCGTACTTTCATCTTTGGTAACTTGTACTCGTACTTTCATCTTTGCTAACCTGTAATCTTACTTTCATCTTTGGTAACTTGTACTCGTACTTTCATCTTTAGTAGCTTGTACTCATACTTTCATCTTTGGTAACTTGTATTTTAATTCGTATTTCCAACTTGGTTACTTGTACTCGTAATTGCATCTTGACGGACGCCAATGGCCAGTCACATTAGCTGTTTACAAATATATTTTCAATATGGCGTACCGCCACATCATGATATAAAATAACACTGTTAAATAGTGAGAGTAGATTACCAATAGTATCATATTATATGTGTAGCAACGGCAAGCGACTGTTCATAACATGGCTAACGTAAAATATAACTTCCATATGTTTTATTACGTGAAACAAAATTAAGACCTTGAGATTCACTCAAAAGATTCAATTACGGAATTAATGTGATTTTTTTTTCGGCGGCTAAATTTCAATAAACACCCAAAAACATCTTTTGTTTCAGACATTAAAAAAACAACAAGAGGAAATAATTGCCTTTAGGCTGACAGGGTTTTGTCAACAATTAAGTATGGAACATCAATCTGGTATGGAGTTCTTCATGACATTGCAACTGGTTAAGTATGGAACATCAATCTGGTATGGAGTTCTTCATGACATTGCAACTGGTTAAGTATGGAACATCAATCTGGTATGGAGTTCTTCATGACATTGCAACTGGTTAAGTATGGAACATCAATCTGGTATGGAGTTCTTCAAGACATTGCAACTGGTTAAGTATGGAACATCAATCTGGTATGGAGTTCTTCATGACATTGCAACTGGAGGGGGGGGGGCTATAATACGCTACAAACACATTTATTACTTAATTTAGACTGGAATCATATCTGTGATTTTTCTTTTAATACCGTTATTGATACGATATTCCATTTATATATGATACATACCAAGTCAACTGAAGTTACTATACACATTAAAACTTTTAATAAAACGATATACGTCGCCATTGATGTATGTAATATGATATTTGGTTGTTATATCAAACAGATCTAGATACTTAACAATGATTTTAATTCTAGTGAATCTGTACCAGAAATATTTACAAAAAAGAAATATTCAGAACACTACTATAAATATGTCCTTGATGTATTTTTTTTTAATATAAAACAACACTTTACCAGGAAACAAATAGGTTATTATTTAGAAACAAAATGTTCTAATTTAGCAATATTTTTCTCTCATGTATGGTACTTAAGCATTTATATAATTTTCTGCAACATAACAAATAATGCGAAGGCCTATTTAGTTAGCTTAAAGTCTTAAATCTATAATACAAATTTTACATCATGTGTTCCGGTTTCCGTCTGTCATCGCTACTTACGTCTGTCATCGCGACTTCCGTCTGTCATCGCGACTTCCGTCTGTCATCCAACATGGCGGCATAAACAATTCATCCAAGATGGCGGCATAAACAATTCAAAGATGGCAGAAACATTAACTTTTTTCTTCTTAACATGCATGATTCGGCTGGCCAGCCGAGTAAGAATTGTCTCCTACATGGCTGCCAGAAATGACATTGGACCAGCCGAGGTGACTAAACACCGTACACTAACATACAGCAGGTAAGATCATGAATGCCAAATGGCAATCACAATGTAAAACTGTTCTCGACCGCCTCATTTACCAAATGACAATAAAGCGATCTTAGGAGAGGTAACACAAAATCATGCCAAAATATTCAGTGATACTCTCCGAAACGTATCTTGAACCGAAAGAAGTTCCGTAGGCCTATGTATATCTCACTATATCGTAATAAATCTATGGTGTTCAATTTGTAATTAAATGAGAAGCGATCATAAAAGAAATATTTACAGAAATCGTTCAATTAATATTCTGTATTAGGTTTCAAAATTTAAATTTTAAACCAAAATTATGGATACCTCAATATAATGTAATATTTATATTGTTTAAATTGTATTTTATTTCTAAAATATGTCTATTTCTGATTTACAATTATTTCCCTTTATTACTAACCTAAAATACGTCACATTTTTTTTTTCATTTTTTGACTATTACGTCACATGAATGAATTGAATAAGGGTTGAGATTGAGTAGCGCCGTACACAATTTTTACAATGCAAATTAACCCATTTATGATGGGGGCTTCACACAGAGGGTGTATGGAGGGGGCCCAGTTTGAGGAAGGGCCCCAAAATATTTTTTAAACTAAATATTAAGTACATTATCTCATGTCAAAATGTAGTGGCTCCCGAAGATGCCTAAAATCCCTTGGTTCGGCATTGGGTTCACAGAACTATAATGTTGAAAGCTTTGATGTGACTTTCTTTTTTAAGAGGCCTAATGTTTTCTGCGTCTGCGGCCTCAACTGCATTGATGGAATACTATGTTTTTAATTGAAGGTCAGCTAAAAGCTACACAACGATTCTTTCTTCTCGGGACCAAGCTTGAGAAGCGTCAAAAACGTATCTCATGTCAAAATGCAGGGACAGCCCCAAAAGAGGCCAAGCCCACCGGGCCCCTAAATCCCTAGGTTCTGCACTGCCGGGTCGGCAATTTTTCTTAGTTAATTGTACTATGCTACAATGTGTATAACAGTAAATAAACCACCTGTTAAACATGTAGCGTTTTGCTTAACACAAGCACTCACTTACGTCTCTCTTTTTTTTTAAATACGCCATGTTGAACATCATAAAACATTAAATGAATAACTGTTTGGAAAGGAGTCCATTAAAATATTATGAAGAAATATGATTTTAAGAGTTGTTGTTTATATTTACCCATAATGAGGATTATTTTCTTTGGGAGGAACTATTTAACATATGAGCTTTATTTGATGTATTATTAGGTGTCCCTATTCTCAAAAGTATTTTGGCTACAATAATCTGTGCATGTCCTTGGGGCCACTGCAAGTATATAGACTGATTGTTAACGCGCTAAAATATATATCACCATTGTCAACTCCAACTGTGTGCCTTCTCGCCGGTCCGGGTACCGGGCCTTTGATAACTAGTTTAGTAAAAATAATTTACGTATATATATATATATATATATATATATATATATATATATATATGATATAGTGAATCTTTTGTACATTTTTTACAAGCTTATTTTTTATTACTGTTCTAATTAATCTGTTTAGTTGTGAAAGAACTCTACTTGCTATGTTTGCACCATTACGGTTTCATTTGTCAAATCTAGATAAAGCAATCTTTTTTTCCAATTTAAGTTTCCCTATAACAGAAGTAGGGAGCGACCGATATGCCTTTTAACCGATAGTCAGATACCGATATTTTCCTCCAGCATTTTTACCGAAACCGATACCGATATTTTCTTTTTAGGGGCTGTGCACATAAATGTCAACACATTTTTGGCGATTTTTACCTCCGCCCCCTCCCCCTTGTCAACAACTTGTCAAACTTCCAGAGACCCCCCCTATAAAATTACGTCAACATTTGATTACCCCCCCCCCCCTAAAAAAGGTGGCTTCCAAAATGTTTATATGGCTAAATTAGTCGGAATATAGTTAGTTTAAATAAAATACTGAATGTTAAGCGAGTGTGTAACACAAAACTACAAACGCTGCTTAATTTTCCTATTTATTAAGTAATTATATTAAATTTAAAAAAGTAACATTGTTGACGTCAACTTTTCATGACCTCCCCCCTCTCCCTTGTCAACAATTGTCAAAAATTTTCTGACCCCCTCCCCCCTATTTTGTTGACGTAATTAATGGACAGCCCCTTAAGCAACAACAATGCCAAACACATGTCTTTCTCGTGCTGTATGACGTATTTCAACCCATGTTCACATATTTTGTAACACTTTGCCAACGCGTGTCTTGTTTACCCCCCCCCCCCCTTTCCAACTTCCCATCCCAAAAAAAAAATACAAACAGATGTTCACTAATTGTATCATTCAAGGTCATACATTAGAATTAAGAAATGCCAATCCTATTGTTTCAAGGTCATATCTCTGATTTAGACGTGACAATTTCTGTGTACGGGTTTTTTTTTTCCTTTTTTTTTAAATCTTGTCTGATCTGGTTATAGAATTGGGTTATTTACTGATATTTTTTTCTGCAACTCTGTTGTGAAAAAAAAACAATGTATCGGCAGCCAAAAAACGGCCGGTCCGATAGTTAACCCATAGTGCCAATATCGGTTCGACTATCGGTCGCTCCCTACAACAATCGCCCGATCCGATACTAACCGATAGTGCCATTATCGGTCCGATACCGATCCGATTATCGGTCGCTCCCTAGAAAAAAATCTATTCTCTTTGTAATTCTACAAAATATTACCACATGAAAAAGAAATTATTAAAGATGTAGCAACGTCATGTACAATCAACAAGTGTGTCAACATTGACTCTTCTCTCCAAATCAGAACGGTTCCAAAAGTGAGCTACACAATTTAAGGACCAACCCACAGAAATGAAGAATAATTAAAAGCTATAAAATAAATAATATATATATATAATATATATATATATATATATATATATATATATATATATATATATATATATATATAAAAGTATACTTTTATTAAAATAGCTTACATCATTCAAATAGAAAAAAATAATAATCCATATTGGTGATCACGCTGTTTTTAGTTAATTTAGTTGATGTAAATATTTAAAAGATTTACCGTAATCCATTTAATAAAAGTCAATTTTTTAAATTAATATATATATAATTCTCATTGCTTAAAGAAATTTAATAAAGTAACAAAGAAAGTAAACATTATCTGCTCGATTCCTTTTTTCTAGTCTTTCAGTACTTGTATAAACAATATTTTAACATCATGGTGTCTAATAGAATTAGAACTGTGTGATAACATGGCGTTTTTAGTGGACGACATGGTGGACCAGTATCTTTTTCCCATTTCCATATATTGCAGTCCCAAGATGATGAGGAACAAAGCAAGTTTCATCTCATGAGTCCAGATGACGAGGAACAAATCAAGTTTCATCTCTTATGCCCAAATGACGAGGAACAAAGCAATTTTCATCTCATGAGTCGAGATGACGAGGAACAACCCAAGTTTCATGTCATGAGTCCAGATGACGAGGAACAACCCAAGTTTCATGTCAAGAGTCCAGATGACGAGGAACAACCCAAGTTTCATCTCATGAGTCCAGATGACGAGGAACAACCCAAGTTTCATCTCATGAGTCCAGATGACGAGGAACAACCCAAGTTTCATCTCATGAGTCCAGATGACGAGGAACAACCCAAGTTTCATCTCATGAGTCCAGATGACGAGGAACAAATCATCTTATAAACCCTAACAAACTAAATCTCGAGGTATCACTTCTAGTGGCGAAATAATTTAAACCAGTCCACAATGAGCCCAAATAAAATGGTAAAAATAAAATGAAATAATGACTGATATCTATTTGTCAAAATTAAACACCAATTTATTAGCAACAAGTTATTAGCAAAAATTTATTAGCATTACTTTTTATTGATAAGTCAATTCAAAAGAAACGAAATGAGTAAAAAAAATCATTATCTTTAATTATAAATGATGTTAAATAAATGTGTGTACGGCCATTGGTTGACATAGATCAATGAACAGATTCAATCAATTTTTTAAAACAAAACCTTTAACATTTGATGGTCGCTATTTTTATATACAGTTTCAATTTACTAATGTTCAATGTATAATTAATTGTATGTGAATGTTTGATACGGTATTTGCGTGTGTGTTTGTATGTTTGTGTAATTGTTTGTATTGAAATAGGTATAATTTAGAATATTCCGTATGTTTTAGAGTATATCGTTATTCTATTTACGAACTCGATCAATCAAAAGAATAAAATTATTTCGTTTTATATAACTTATACAATTTATGATACATTAATACTATCAATTTTAAAACCACTTGGCATGATATGCTAGTATGTTCTCCATCTACGCCATGATTAACTCTATGACTGCGCCATGTTTGGCTCTATGGAGCTTTGATTTTTTTATTCTTGGCACTGAGTTCCTCGGCTCTGGCTTTCAACATCTCACGAGATATGTACCCAGGCTGGTCAGACTCAAAGGCTTCAAATGCACTGATCTGTCCGGCTATGAGCGAGTGCTGCATCTCAACACGGATAGAGTCTTGAGGAATTCTTTTCTCTTTAAATAGTCTAAGCTGTTGGGAAAAAGTGAAATGTAAAGAAGTTATAATATGTAAAAAGTTGAAGCTGATAGAGTAAAGTGAGATGTAAAGAATGGTATATTGTGTAAATAGTTGAAGCTGTTGGAGTAAAGTGAGATGTAAAGAATGGTATAATATGTAAATAGTCGAAGTTGTTGGAGTAAAGTAAGATGTAAAGAATGGTATAATATGTAAATAGTCGAAGCTACTGGAGTAAAGTGAGATGTAAAGAAGGTATACTATGTCAATAGTCGAAGCTGTTGGAGTAAAGTAAGATGTAAAGAATGGTATAATATGTAAATAGTCGAAGCTACTGGAGTAAAGTAAGATGTAAAGAATGGTATAATATGTCAATAGTCGAAGTTGTTGGAGTAAAGTGAGATGTAAATAATGGTAAAATATGTCAATAGTCGAAGCTGTTGGGAACATAATGAAGTTTAAAGAATAATTCCTTGCTCAAAAAAATAAAAAAAATTCTCGTAACTAAAGTTTTCGGTATAAAAAAATGATCAAAAGTGTGAAAAACATACAGAGTAAGGGGCATAATTCAGGGCATTTTACAAGTGTGACAAACATACAGATTAAGGGGCATAATTCAGGAATTTTACAAGTGTGACAAACATACAGATTAAGGGGCATAATTCAGGACATTTTACAAGTGTGACAAACATACAGATTAAGGGGCATAATTCAGGGCATTTTACAAGTGTGACAAACATACAGATTAAGGGGCATAATTCAGGAATTTTACAAGTGTGACAAACATACAGATTAAGGGACATAATTCAGGACATTTTACAAGTGTGACAAAGATACAGATTAAGGGGCATAATTCAGGGCATTTTACAAGTGTGACAAACATACAGATTAAGGGGCATAATTCAGGGCATTTTACAAGTGTGACAAACATACAGATTAAGGGGCATAATTCAGGACATTTTACAAGTGTGACAAACATACAGATTAAGGGGCATAATTCAGGACATTTTACAAGTGTGACAAACATACAGATTAAGGGGCATAATTCAGGACATTTTACAAGTGTGACAAACATACAGAGTATGGGGCATAATTCAGGACATTTTACAAGTGTGACAAACATACAGAGTATGGGGCATAATTCAGGACATTTTACACGTGTGACAAACATACAGAGTATGGTGCATAATTCAGGACATTTTAATAGTGTGACAAACATACAGAGTAAGGGGCATAATTCAGGACATTTTAAAAGTGTGACAAACATACAGAGTATGGGGCATAATTCAGGACATTTTAAAAGTGTGACAAACATACAGAGTATGGGGCATAATTCAGGAATTTTAAAAGTGTGAAAAACATACAGAGTATGGGGTATAATTCAGGAATTTTAAAAGTGTGAAAAACATACAGAGTGAGGGGCATAATTCAGGAATTTTAAAAGCGTGACAAACATACAGAGTATGGGGCATAATTCAGGAATTTTAAAAGTGTGAAAAACATACAGAGTATGGGGCATAATTCAGGAATTTTAAAAGTGTGACATACAGAGTGAGGGGCATAATTCAGGAATTTTAAAAGTGTGACAAACATACAGAGTGAGGGAGATAATTCAGGAATCTTAAAAGTGTGACAAACATACAGAGTGAGGGGCATAATTCAGGAATTTTAAAAGCGTGGCAAACATACAGAGTGAGGGGCATAATTCAGGAATTTTAAAAGTGTGACAAACATACAGAGTGAGGGGCATAATTCAGGACATTTTACCAAACCTGGTAGTTTCGATATTGAACTTTTTTTTTACTTTCAAAGATGCTATTCCGAAATAATGTAAAACCACGCCCAAAATTCTATCCCAGTTTTTTCAACTATCATATTTATCTTTTTTCCCGGTAATTTCTTGAGTCGGGATCCCTGTGTGCGGTCACTAGTACAGAGAGTGTTATTTCAATGGTCTCCTCTAGTTAACTGGATATATTTTAGTCATTTTTATGCTGTTTTACATGTCTTCTAAAAAAATTGGATTTGGTTTTTAAAGAAAGGTTGTATAATTTAAATACTATTATTTGAAAATAGTAAATCTGAAAAATAGATCACCAGGATCCGATGTGATAATTTATTCCAGTAATCTAAAATTTGAATGTGTGTGTGTGTGTGCGTGCAGGTAGAAGCGCAAACTACCATAACAAACACAATGTTTGTTGTATTATTTTCTCAAACTACCACAACAAACACAATGTTTGTTGTATTATTTTCTCAAACTACCACAACAAACACAATGTTTGTTTGTATTATTTTCTCAAACTACCACAACAAACACAATGTTTGTTTGTATTATTTTCTCAAACTACCACAACAAACACAATGTTTGCTTGTATTATTTTCTCAAACTACCACAACAAACACAATGTTTGTTGTATTATTTTCTCAAACTACCACAACAAACACAATGTTTGTTTGTATTATTTTCTCAAACTACCACAACAAACACAATGTTTGTTTGTATTATTTTCTCAAACTACCACAACAAACACAATGTTTGCTTGTATTATTTTCTCAAACTACCACAACAAACACAATGTTTGCTTGTATTATTTTCTCAAACTACCACAACAAACACAATGTTTGTTTGTATTATTTTCTCAAACTACCACAACAAACACAATGTTTGTTTGTATTATTTTCTCAAACTACCACAACAAACACAATGTTTGTTTGTTTTATTTCTCAAACTACCACAACAAACACAATGTTTGTTTGTTTTATTTTCACAAACTACCACAACAAACACAATGTTTGCTTGTTTTATTTTCTCAAACTGCCACAGCAAACACAATGTTTGTTTGTATTATTTTATCAAACTACCACGACAAACACAAAGTTTGTTTTATTTTCTCAAACTACCACAACAAACACAATGTTTGTTTTATTTTCTCAAACTACTACAGCAAACACAATGTTTGTTTGTATTATTTTCTCAAACTACCACGACAAACACAATGTTTGTTTGTATTATTTTCTCAAACTACCACGACAAACACAATGTTTGCTTGTATTATTTTCTCAAACTACCACAACAAACACAATGTTTGTTTGTATTATTTTCTCAAACTACCACGACAAACACAATGTTTGTTTGTATTATTTTCTCAGTTATTCGCTGGTCAATCCCAGCGTCCTCACGTATGGTTTCTTACCATAAGGGGCTTAACTCTTCCTACAGGCACTGTTTTCTTCTCTATCAATGAGCGCATCTTTTGTAGTTTGACAATCAAATTGTGCATATCTTCTATCAGTTCTCCTTTGTAATAATTATTTTCCTGCAGACATTCAACCAAAAATTATGTTATTGGAAATATAAACAATTGATAAACAAATGGTAATAAAAAATAAAAACATGAAGTTTTTATTGTTAATGTCTGGATCCTTGTGTTCTGTTTTGCTGTTTATTGAAATAAAAATCATTGAATAAATTTGAGGTAAATAATGTCTCGGGTACAATCAGTGTTTGCTTCATGATAAATTCATATGGCGTTTGTTTGGCTCTTCATCGATCTAGATGAGTAGGAAGGTTAATTTTCTAATTGTAGAGCCACGAACTCTACAAGAATGTCACGTGATGTAAATATATACACAATAACTGATCACGTGATAAAGACGTATCCACGACACCTGAACTTATTTATTATTTTGTCTACCCAAAGTGTGGTGTTTATTGTAGATAGTAACTAGCCAATAGATCACATGCTAATGTCCCCAGACCATCACAATATCTTGTACACTCACACAAAGACAGATGGAGGAGGTGTTTACCACCGGCAGATAGTGGGCGTGGCATTAGTATAAGTAAGACTAGCGTGTAACATTGATATAAGAAGGAGTGGAATGGCAAGATGACAATAATTTCCTCTTGACTCACACTAAATTTAACCAGTTTCTATGTAGACAAGTAGTCTGTCACATAAAAGGATGGAGGGGGGGGGGCTGAAAACCTCTAACGGTCCATGATAAAATTTCACAGGTTTATAATAGACTCTTTATAACATCAAACTAAAAAAAGAAAATAGGCTGAATAAGATGTTTGCCTTAATAACTAACTGGAGACTAAATGTAAATGAACCACACCAAGCTTAACACTAAATCTCATTGTTTTATGAAATAAACACTTTTTGATGAAATGAATGAACGAGAATCTTTGAGATGTTATAATATGTTTGTATTGCAATGACATCTGACATTATGTGGATTGAACTAAAAAAAAGTGGATCAGTCGTTGTTTTCTATTAATATGGTGAAGGTTGTTATTCCATACTCAAAGTGCTGATATTAAAGTCAAGGCTGTTATATGAATTATTTGGCCACGCATGTAACTAGCTAATACAAAGATTACCGGAAAGCAGGCTTCCAGAATCTACAAGAAATGTCTGTCAGACGCAGATTTGTAGACAAGACTGAAGATTTTGAAAATCAATCGAGCGAAATGGTGAGTCCATCACTATTTTATTTGCTTTAACATCTGGACATGTTCGTAGTTACCTATCGTGTGTCCACCAGTAGCTGCACATCAGCAGCTACTTATAGTGTGCCCATCAACAGATACCTATGTTGTGCACATCAGGAGCTACCTATGGTGTGCACATCAGGAGCTACCTATGCTGTGCACATCAGATGCTACCTATGTTATGCACATCAGGAGATACCTATGGTGTACACATCAGGAGCTACCTATGGTGTGCACATCAGGAGCTACCTATGTTGTGCACATCAGGAGATACCTATGTTGTGCACATCAGGAGTTACCTATGTTGTGCACATCAGGAGTTACCTATGTTGTGCACATCAGGAGCTACCTATGGTGTACACATCAGGAGCTACCTATGTTGTGCCAATCAGGAGATACCTATGGTGTACACATCAGGAGCTACCTATGTTGTGCACATCAGGAGCTACCTATGTTTGCACATCAGGAGCTACCTATGATGTGCACATCAGGAGCTACCTATGTTGTGCACATCAGAAGCTACCTATGTTGTGCACATCAACAGCTACTTATGATTTGCCAATCAGGAGCTACCTATGGTGTGCACATCAGGAGCTCCATATGGTGTGCCAGTCAGGAGTTACCTATGGTGTGCACATCAGGAGATACCTATGGTGTGCCAATCAGGAGCTACCTATGGTGTGCCAATCAGGAGCTACCTATGGTGTGCCAATCAGGAGCTACCTATGGTGTGCCAATCAGGAGCTACCTATGGTGTGCCAATCAGGAGCTACCTATGATGTGCTCATAAGTATTTATGTATGGTGTGCATATCACTATTTCTTTCTTAAAAGAGTGTTTTCCCGCTGTTTAGCCAACTATACATAGGGATGATGATAAAGTTCTGAATTAAAAGAAGCTGATCACGTGGCACTAATGCTAATTAACTCACATCAGGCACTTTGATTGGACGAAGTTTCTCAAACATGGCGTGAAGTGACACGGATATTTCCGACATGAGACGATCTTGGTTTCTTAAACAAAGTTCTAGTGCTTCGAATCTTTCTCTCTCTGCTTTCTCAATCTTCATAGACTCTTGCAGCTGTTCCCGAACTCTGTCAGTTGATACAACAAAACGTGACTTGAGTTATAATGTTTGGTATTATTACATATAAACGACAAGCACTGATAAATGCTCTTAAAACATAAACAATTGTATTTATTGACATAGTGTTTAGTTTATAAATTGTTTACGGCTTGAATATTGATCTTTTTAACCACCCAACTTGTACTGTTTTATATCCACTTACTAGAATTTAGAAAGTGAAGTCAGAAACACAATTATCTGTATATTTTTAATTTTAGCCGTCTTCATATATTTTTTTGAAGAAATTATAAAAAAAAAAAAATAATATTAATATCCTTAAATGATGTAACACAGATTCATGCACTCAATTACTTTCAAAGTAAACTGCCTTTAATTATCGGTTACGATACTATTACATAGATAACGGCTGTATAGTTTATATTTGAAAACAACTGTATTAATCTGTCCCACATTATGCAGTATCTAGACGTGACAATTATAGGTACATTTTAACTTTATCATCAACCGTATTCATATATGCCACACTATGACAAGTATATGTTAATGTTAACTTTTTTGACTGCAATAATCTATCCCACTTTATGCAGTATCTAAATATGACAAGTATATGTTAATGGTAACTTTCTTAACTGCATTAATCTATCCCACATTATGCAATATATCAACTAACTTTTGATTTGAATGTTTCAACATTTACTTCTAATGGATAACAAGGATATAAGTTTATCATGCAATTTTAGCAAGACTTTTCGATCATTTTAATTTTATGACCTTACCTGTATGTCCAATACTTTGCTTTAGTGTCAGACGACTCATATATTTCCCATAGTATGAAGTAAATTGTAATGATAATGTCTGACTACTTCTATAGTTCCCATAGTAAAGACTAAATTGTATTGATAATGTCAGATTACTTACTTGGCTTGTTTCACATCATTGAACTTGAGTACACTGTTGTTCCGTATCAGCCTAGTCAGGTCTGCACGTAATATCTCGTTCTCTTTCATCTTCTCCTCTTTTTCATTTCTCAACAGTCTGGTGACGTCATCTTGGTCAAGTATGCAGTCCACAACAAACTTTTAAAAATTAAAAATAATAATAAGTGACCCGTTTCCCATTCCACTGTCACCTAACTTGGACAATGATGTGAACATCTACTGACATCCCACTTGGCCAAAAATGTGAACATCCACTGTCACCCCACTTGGCCAATAATGTGAACATCCACTGACATCCCACTTGGCCAATAATGTGAACATCCACTGTCACCTAACTTGGACAATAATGTGAACATCCACTGACATCCCACTTGGCCATTAATGTGAATATCCACTGACATCCCACTTGGCCAATAATGTGAACATCCACTGACATCCCACTTGGCCATTAATGTGAACATCCACTGTCACCCAACTTGGACAATAATGTGAACATCCACTGAAATCCCTTTGGCCAATAATGTTAACATCCACTGACATCCCAATTGGCCAATAATGTGAACATCCACTGTCACCCCACTTGGCCAATAATGTGAACATCCACTGTCACCCAACTTGGCTAATAATGTAAACGTCCACTGGCATCCCACTTGGTCAATAATGTGAACGTCCACTGACTTCCCACTTGGCCAATAATGTGAACATCCACTGTCACCCCACTTGGACAATAATGAGAACATCCACTGTCACCCCACTTGGCCAATAATGTGAACATCCACTGTCACCCCACTTGGCCAATAATGTGAACATCCACTGTCACCCCACTTGGCCAATAATGTGAATATCCACTGTCACCCCACTTGGCCAATATTGTGAACATCCACTGTCACCCCACTTGGCCAATAATGTGAACATCCACTGTCACCCCACTTGGCCAATATTGTGAACATCCCACTAAATGTATATCTACTGACATCCCACTTGGCCAAAAATGTGAACATCCACTGTCACCCCACTTGGCCAAAAATGTGAACATCCACTGTCACCCCACTTGGCCAATAATGTGAACATCCACTGACATCCCACTTGGCCATTAATGTGAATATCCACTGACATCCCACTTGGCCAATAATGTGAACATCCACTGACATCCCACTTGGCCATTAATGTGAACATCCACTGTCACCCAACTTGGACAATAATGTGAACATCCACTGACATCCCACTTGGCCAATAATGTGAACAACCACTGAAATCCCTTTGGCCAATAATGTTAACATCCACTGACATCCCAATTGGCCAATAATGTGAACATCCACTGACATCCCACTTGGCCAATAATGTGAACATCCACTGTCACCCAACTTTGCTAATAATGTAAACGTCCACTGGCATCCCACTTGGTCAATAATGTGAACGTCCACTGACATCCCACTTGGCAATAATGTGAACATCCACTGTCACCCCACTTGGACAATAATGTGAACATCCACTGTCACCCCACTTGGCCAATAATGTGAACATCCACTGTCACCCCACTTGGCCAATAATGTGAACATCCACTGTCACCCCACTTGGCCAATAATGTAAACATCCACTGTCATCCCACTTGGTCATTAATGTGAACATCCACTGTCACCCAACTTGGACAATAATGTGAACATCCACTGACATCCCACTTGGCCAATAATGTGAACATCCACTGAAATCCCTTTGGCCAATAATGTGAACATCCACTGACATCCCAATTGGCCAATAATGTCAACATCCACTGTCACCCCACTTGGCCAATAATGTGAACATCCACTGTCACCCCACTTGGCCAATAATGTGAACATCCACTGTCACCCCACTTGGCCAATATTGTGAACATCCACTGTCACCCCACTTGGCCAATAATGTGAACATCCACTGTCACCCCACTTGGCCAATATTGTAAACATCCCACTAAATGTATATCTACTGACATCCCACTTGGCCAAAAATGTGAACATCCACTGTCACCCCACTTGGCCAATAATGTGAACATCCACTGACATCCCACTTGGCCAATAATGTGAACATCCACTGTCACCCAACTTGGACAATAATGTGAACATCCACTGACATCCCACTTGGCCAATAATGTGAACATCCACTGAAATCCCTTTGGCCAATAATGTTAACATCCACTGACATCCCAATTGGCCAATAATGTGAACATCCACTGACATCCCACTTGGCCAATAATGTGAACATCCACTGTCACCCCACTTGGACAATAATGTGAACATCCACTGTCACCCCACTTGGCCAATAATGTACACATCCACTGTCACCCCACTTGGCCAATAATGTGAACATCCACTGTCACCCCACTTGGCCAATAATGTGAACATCCACTGTCATCCCACTTGGCCATTAATGTGAACATCCACTGTCACCCAACTTGGCCATTAATGTGAACATCCACTGTCACCCAACTTGGACAATAATGTGAACATCCACTGACATCCCACTTGGCCAATAATGTGAACAACCACTGAAATCCCTTTGGCCAATAATGTTAACATCCACTGACATCCCA
This sequence comes from Bulinus truncatus, assembly GCA_021962125.1. NCBI lineage: Eukaryota > Metazoa > Mollusca > Gastropoda > Planorbidae > Bulinus > Bulinus truncatus. The sequence continues at coordinate 4,045,436 of JAGDYQ010000059.1, forward strand.
CTTGGCCAAAAATGTGAACATCCACTGTCACCCCACTTGGACAATAATGTGAACATCCACTGTCACCCCACTTTGCTAATAATGTAAACGTCCACTGGCATCCCACTTGGTCAATAATGTGAACGTCCACTGACATCCCACTTGGCCAATAATGTGAACATCCACTGTCACCCCACTTGGACAATAATGTGAACATCCACTGTCACCCCACTTGGCCAATAATGTGAACATCCACTGTCACCCCACTTGGCCAATAATGTGAACATCCACTGTCACCCCACTTGGCCAATAATGTGAACATCCACTGTCATCCCACTTGGCGATTAATGTGAACATCCACTGTCACCCAACTTGGAAAATAATGTGAACATCCACTGACATCCGACTTGGCCAATAATGTGAACATCCACTGAAATCCCTTTGGCCAATAATGTGAACATCCACTGACATCCCAATTGGCCAATAATGTGAACATCTACTGTCACCCCACTTGGCCAATAATGTGAACATCCACTGTCACCCCACTTGGCCAATAATGTGAACATCCACTGTCACCCCACTTGGCCAATATTGTGAACATCCACTGTCACCCCACTTGGCCAATAATGTGAACATCCACTGTCACCCCACTTGGCCAATATTGTGAACATCCCACTAAATGTATATCTACTGACATCCCACTTGGCCAAAAATGTGAACATCCACTGTCACCCCACTTGGACAATAATGTGAACATCCACTGTCACCCCACTTGGCCAATAATGTGAACATCCACTGACATCCCACTTGGCCAATAATGTTAACATCCACTGTCACCCAACTTGGACAATAATGTGAACATCCACTGACATCCCACTTGGCCAATAATGTGAACATCCACTGAAATCCCTTTGGCCAATAATGTTAACATCCACTGACATCCCAATTGGCCAATAATGTGAACATCCACTGACATCCCACTTGGCCAATAATGTGAACATCCACTGTCACCCCACTTGGACAATAATGTGAACATCCACTGTCACCCCACTTGGCCAATAATGTGAACATCCACTGTCACCCCACTTGGCCAATAATGTGAACATCCACTGTCACCCCACTTGGCCAATAATGTGAACATCCACTGTCATCCCACTTGGCCATTAATGTGAACATCCACTGTCACCCAACTTTGACAATAATGTGAACATCCACTGACATCCCACTTGGCCAATAATGTGAACATCCACTGAAATCCCTTTGGCCAATAATGTGAACATCCACTGACATCCCAATTGGCCAATAATGTGAACATCCACTGTCACCCCACTTGGCCAATAATGTGAACATCCACTGTCACCCCACTTGGCCAATAATGTGAACATCCACTGTCACCCCACTTGGCCAATATTGTGAACATCCACTGTCACCCCACTTGGCCAATAATGTGAACATCCACTGTCACCCCACTTGGCCAATATTGTGAACATCCCACTAAATGTATATCTACTGACATCCCACTTGGCCAAAAATGTGAACATCCACTGTCACCCCACTTGGCCAATAATGTGAACATCCACTGACATCCCACTTGGCCAATAATGTGAACATCCACTGTCACCCCACTTGGCCATTAATGTGAATATCCACTGACATCCCACTTGGCCAATAATGTGAACATCCACTGACATCCCACTTGGCCATTAATGTGAACATCCACTGTCACCCAACTTGGACAATAATGTGAACATCCACTGACATTCCACTTGGCCAATAATGTGAACATCCACTGAAATCCCTTTGGCCAATCATGTTAACATCCACTGACATCCCAATTGGCCAATAATGTGAACATCCACTGACATCCCACTTGGCCAATAATGTGAACATCCACTGTCACCCAACTTGGCTAATAATGTAAACGTCCACTGGCATCCCACTTGGTTAATAATGTGAACGTCCACTGACATCCAACTTGGCCAATAATGTGAACATCCACTGTCACCCCACTTGGCCAATAATGTGAACATCCACTGTCACCCCACTTGGCCAATAATGTGAACATCCACTGTCACCCCACTTGGCCAATAATGTGAACATCCACTGTCACCCCACTTGGCCAATAATGTGAACATCCACTGTCACCCCACTTGGCCAATAATGTGAACATCCACTGTCACCCCACTTGGCCAATAATGTGAACATCCACTGTCACCCCACTTGGCCAATATTGTGAACATCCCACTAAATGTATATCTACTGACATCCCACTTGGCCAAAAATGTGAACATCCACTGTCATCCCACTTGGCCAATAATGTGAACATCCACTGACATCCCACTTGGCCAATAATGTTAACATCCACTGTCACCCAACTTGGACAATAATGTGAACATCCACTGACATCCCACTTGGCCAATAATGTGAACATCCACTGAAATCCCTTTGGCCAATAATGTTAACATCCACTGACATCCCAATTGGCCAATAATGTGAACATCCACTGACATCCCACTTGGCCAATAATGTGAACATCCACTGTCACCCAACTTGGCTAATAATGTAAACGTCCACTGGCATCCCACTTGGTCAATAATGTGAACGTCCACTGACATCCCACTTGGCCGATAATGTGAACATCCACTGTCACCCCACTTGGCCAATAATGTGAACATCCTTTGTCACCCCACTTGGCCAATAATGTGAACATCCACTGTCACCCCACTTGGCCAATAATGTGAACATCCACTGTCACCCCACTTGGCCAATAATGTGAACATCCACTGTCATCCCACTTGGCCATTAATGTGAACATCCACTGTCACCCAACTTGGACAATAATGTGAACATCCACTGACATCCCACTTGGCCAATAATGTGAACATCCACTGAAATCCCTTTGGCCAATAATGTGAACATCCACTGAAATCCCTTTGGCCAATAATGTGAACATCCACTGTCACCCAACTTGGACAATAATGTGAACATCCACTGACATCCCACTTGGCCAATAATGTGAACAACCACTGAAATCCCTTTGGCCAATAATGTTAACATCCACTGACATCCCAATTGGCCAATAATGTGAACATCCACTGACATCCCAATTGGCCAATAATGTGAACATCCACTGTCACCCAACTTTGCTAATAATGTAAACGTCCACTGGCATCCCACTTGGTCAATAATGTGAACGTCCACTGACATCCCACTTGGCCAATAATGTGAACATCCACTGTCACCCCACTTGGACAATAATGTGAACATCCACTGTCACCCCACTTGGCCAATAATGTGAACATCCACTGTCACCCCACTTGGCCAATAATGTGAACATCCACTGTCACACCACTTGGCCAATAATGTGAACATCCACTGTCATCCCACTTGGCGATTAATGTGAACATCCACTGTCACCCAACTTGGAAAATAATGTGAACATCCACTGACATCCCACTTGGCCAATAATGTGAACATCCACTGAAATCCCTTTGGCCAATAATGTGAACATCCACTGACATCCCAATTGGCCAATAATGTGAACATCCACTGTCACCCCACTTGGCCAATAATGTGAACATCCACTGTCACCCCACTTGGCCAATAATGTGAACATCCACTGTCACCCCACTTGGCCAATATTGTGAACATACACTGTCACCCCACTTGGCCAATAATGTGAACATCCACTGTCACCCCACTTGGCCAATATTGTGAACATCCCACTAAATGTATATCTACTGACATCCCACTTGGCCAAAAATGTGAACATCCACTGTCACCCCACTTGGACAATAATGTGAACATCCACTGTCACCCCACTTGGCCAATAATGTGAACATCCACTGACATCCCACTTGGCCAATAATGTTAACATCCACTGTCACCCAACTTGGACAATAATGTGAACATCCACTGACATCCCACTTGGCCAATAATGTGAACATCCACTGAAATCCCTTTGGCCAATAATGTTAACATCCACTGACATCCCCATTGGCCAATAATGTGAACATCCACTGACATCCCACTTGGCCAATAATGTGAACATCCACTGTCACCCCACTTGGACAATAATGTGAACATCCACTGTCACCCCACTTGGCCAATAATGTGAACATCCACTGTCACCCCACTTGGCCAATAATGTGAACATCCACTGTCACCCCACTTGGCCAATAATGTGAACATCCACTGTCATCCCACTTGGCCATTAATGTGAACATCCACTGTCACCCAACTTTGACAATAATGTGAACATCCACTGACATCCCACTTGGCCAATAATGTGAACATCCACTGAAATCCCTTTGGCCAATAATGTGAACATCCACTGACATCCCAATTGGCCAATAATGTGAACATCCACTGTCACCCCACTTGGCCAATAATGTGAACATCCACTGTCACCCCACTTTGCCAATAATGTGAACATCCACTGTCACCCCACTTGGCCAATATTGTGAACATCCACTGTCACCCCACTTGGCCAATAATGTGAACATCCACTGTCACCCCACTTGGCCAATATTGTGAACATCCCACTAAATGTATATCTACTGACATCCCACTTGGCCAAAAATGTGAACATCCACTGTCACCCCACTTGGCCAATAATGTGAACATCCACTGACATCCCACTTGGCCAATAATGTGAACATCCACTGTCACCTAACTTGGACAATAATGTGAACATCCACTGACATCCCACTTGGCCATTAATGTGAATATCCACTGACATCCCACTTGGCCAATAATGTGAACATCCACTGACATCCCACTTGGCCATTAATGTGAACATCCACTGTCACCCAACTTGGACAATAATGTGAACATCCACTGTCACCCCACTTGGCCAATAATGTGAACATCCACTGTCACCCCACTTGGCCAATAATGTGAACATCCACTGTCATCCCACTTGGCCAATAATGTGAACATCCACTGTCACCCAACTTGGAAAATAATGTGAACATCCACTGACATCCCACTTGGCCAATAATGTGAACATCCACTGAAATCCCTTTGGCCAATAATGTGAACATCCACTGACATCCCAATTGGCCAATAATGTGAACATCCACTGTCACCCCACTTGGCCAATAATGTGAACATCCACTGTCACCCCACTTGGCCAATAATGTGAACATCCACTGTCACCCCACTTGGCCAATATTGTGAACATCCACTGTCACCCCACTTGGCCAAAAATGTGAACATCCACTGTCACCCCACTTGGCCAATATTGTGAACATCCCACTAAATGTATATCTACTGACATCCCACTTGGCCTAAAATGTGAACATCCACTGTCACCCCACTTGGCCAATAATGTGAACATCCACTGACATCCCACTTGGCCAATAATGTGAACATCCACTGTCACCTAACTTGGACAATAATGTGAACATCCACTGACATCCCACTTGGCCATTAATGTGAATATCCACTGACATCCCACTTGGCCAATAATGTGAACATCCACTGACATCCCACTTGGCCATTAATGTGAACATCCACTGTCACCCAACTTGGACAATAATGTGAACATCCACTGACATCCCACTTGGCCAATAATGTGAACATCCACTGAAATCCCTTTTGCCAATAATGTTAACATCCACTGACATCCCAATTGGCCAATAATGTGAACATCCACTGACATCCCACTTGGCCAATAATGTGAACATCCACTGTCATCCAACTTGGCTAATAATGTAAACGTCCACTGGCATCCCACTTGGTCAATAATGTTAACGTCCACTGACATCCAACTTGGCCAATAATGTGAACATCCACTGTCACCCCACTTGGCCAATATTGTGAACATACACTGTCACCCCACTTGGCCAATAATGTGAACATCCACTGTCACCCCACTTGGCCAATATTGTGAACATCCCACTAAATGTATATCTACTGACATCCCACTTGGCCAAAAATGTGAACATCCACTGTCACCCCACTTGGACAATAATGTGAACATCCACTGTCACCCCACTTGGCCAATAATGTGAACATCCACTGACATCCCACTTGGCCAATAATGTGAACATCCACTGTCACCCCACTTGGCCAATATTGTGAACATCCACTGTCACCCCACTTGGCCAATAATGTGAACATCCACTGTCACCCCACTTGGCCAATATTGTGAACATCCCACTAAATGTATATCTACTGACATCCCACTTGGCCAAAAATGTGAACATCCACTGTCACCCCACTTGGACAATAATGTGAACATCCACTGTCACCCCACTTGGCCAATAATGTGAACATCCACTGACATCCCACTTGGCCAATAATGTTAACATCCACTGTCACCCAACTTGGACAATAATGTGAACATCCACTGACATCTCACTTGGCCAATAATGTGAACATCCACTGACATCCCACTTGGCCAATAATGTGAACATCCACTGTCACCCCACTTGGACAATAATGTGAACATCCACTGTCACCCCACTTGGCCAATAATGTGAACATCCACTGTCACCCCACTTGGCCAATAATGTAAACATCCACTGTCACCCCACTTGGCCAATAATGTGAACATCCACTGTCATCCCACTTGGCCATTAATGTGAACATCCACTGTCACCCAACTTTGACAATAATGTGAACATCCACTGACATCCCACTTGGCCAATAATGTGAACATCCACTGAAATCCCTTTGGCCAATAATGTGAACATCCACTGACATCCCAATTGGCCAATAATGTGAACATCCACTGTCACCCCACTTGGCCAATAATGTGAACATCCACTGTCACCCCACTTGGCCAATAATGTGAACATCCACTGTCACCCCACTTGGCCAATATTGTGAACATCCACTGTCACCCCACTTGGCCAAAAATGTGAACATCCACTGTCACCCCACTTGGCCAATATTGTGAACATCCCACTAAATGTATATCTACTGACATCCCACTTGGCCAAAAATGTGAACATCCACTGTCACCCCACTTGGCCAATAATGTGAACATCCACTGACATCCCACTTGGCCAATAATGTGAACATCCACTGTCACCTAACTTGGACAATAATGTGAACATCCACTGACATCCCACTTGGCCATTAATGTGAATATCCACTGACATCCCACTTGGCCAATAATGTGAACATCCACTGACATCCCACTTGGCCATTAATGTGAACATCCACTGTCACCCAACTTGGACAATAATGTGAACATCCACTGACATCCCACTTGGCCAATAATGTGAACATCCACTGAAATCCCTTTTGCCAATAATGTTAACATCCACTGACATCCCAATTGGCCAATAATGTGAACATCCACTGACATCCCACTTGGCCAATAATGTGAACATCCACTGTCATCCAACTTGGCTAATAATGTAAACGTCCACTGGCATCCCACTTGGTCAATAATGTTAACGTCCACTGACATCCAACTTGGCCAATAATGTGAACATCCACTGTCACCCCACTTGGCCAATATTGTGAACATACACTGTCACCCCACTTGGCCAATAATGTGAACATCCACTGTCACCCCACTTGGCCAATATTGTGAACATCCCACTAAATGTATATCTACTGACATCCCACTTGGCCAAAAATGTGAACATCCACTGTCACCCCACTTGGACAATAATGTGAACATCCACTGTCACCCCACTTGGCCAATAATGTGAACATCCACTGACATCCCACTTGGCCAATAATGTTAACATCCACTGTCACCCAACTTGGACAATAATGTGAACATCCACTGACATCCCACTTGGCCAATAATGTGAACATCCACTGAAATCCCTTTGGCCAATAATGTTAACATCCACTGACATCCCCATTGGCCAATAATGTGAACATCCACTGACATCCCACTTGGCCAATAATGTGAACATCCACTGTCACCCCACTTGGACAATAATGTGAACATCCACTGTCACCCCACTTGGCCAATAATGTGAACATCCACTGTCACCCCACTTGGACAATAATGTGAACATCCACTGTCACCCCACTTGGCCAATAATGTGAACATCCACTGTCATCCCACTTGGCCATTAATGTGAACATCCACTGTCACCCAACTTTGACAATAATGTGAACATCCACTGACATCCCACTTGGCCAATAATGTGAACATCCACTGAAATCCCTTTGGCCAATAATGTGAACATCCACTGACATCCCCCTTGGCCAATAATGTGAACATCCACTGTCACCCCACTTGGCCAATAATGTGAACATCCACTGTCACCCCACTTGGCCAATAATGTGAACATCCACTGTCACCCCACTTGGCCAATATTGTGAACATCCACTGTCACCCCACTTGGCCAATAATGTGAACATCCACTGTCACCCCACTTGGCCAATATTGTGAACATCCCACTAAATGTATATCTACTGACATCCCACTTGGCCAAAAATGTGAACATCCACTGTCACCCCACTTGGCCAATAATGTGAACATCCACTGACATCCCACTTGGCCAATAATGTGAACATCCACTGTCACCTAACTTGGACAATAATGTGAACATCCACTGACATCCCACTTGGCCATTAATGTGAATATCCACTGACATCCCACTTGGCCAATAATGTGAACATCCACTGACATCCCACTTGGCCATTAATGTGAACATCCACTGTCACCCAACTTGGACAATAATGTGAACATCCACTGTCACCCCACTTGGCCAATAATGTGAACATCCACTGTCACCCCACTTGGCCAATAATGTGAACATCCACTGTCATCCCACTTGGCCAATAATGTGAACATCCACTGTCACCCAACTTGGAAAATAATGTGAACATCCACTGACATCCCACTTGGCCAATAATGTGAACATCCACTGAAATCCCTTTGGCCAATAATGTGAACATCCACTGACATCCCAATTGGCCAATAATGTGAACATCCACTGTCACCCCACTTGGCCAATAATGTGAACATCCACTGTCACCCCACTTGGCCAATAATGTGAACATCCACTGTCACCCCACTTGGCCAATATTGTGAACATCCACTGTCACCCCACTTGGCCAATAATGTGAACATCCACTGTCACCCCACTTGGCCAATATTGTGAACATCCCACTAAATGTATATCTACTGACATCCCACTTGGCCAAAAATGTGAACATCCACTGTCACCCCACTTGGACAATAATGTGAACATCCACTGTCACCCCACTTGGCCAATAATGTGAACATCCACTGACATCCCACTTGGCCAATAATGTTAACATCCACTGTCACCCAACTTGGACAATAATGTGAACATCCACTGACATCTCACTTGGCCAATAATGTGAACATCCACTGACATCCCACTTGGCCAATAATGTGAACATCCACTGTCACCCCACTTGGACAATAATGTGAACATCCACTGTCACCCCACTTGGCCAATAATGTGAACATCCACTGTCACCCCACTTGGCCAATAATGTAAACATCCACTGTCACCCCACTTGGCCAATAATGTGAACATCCACTGTCATCCCACTTGGCCATTAATGTGAACATCCACTGTCACCCAACTTTGACAATAATGTGAACATCCACTGACATCCCACTTGGCCAATAATGTGAACATCCACTGAAATCCCTTTGGCCAATAATGTGAACATCCACTGACATCCCAATTGGCCAATAATGTGAACATCCACTGTCACCCCACTTGGCCAATAATGTGAACATCCATTGTCACCCCACTTGGCCAATAATGTGAACATCCACTGTCACCCCACTTGGCCAATATTGTGAACATCCACTGTCACCCCACTTGGCCAAAAATGTGAACATCCACTGTCACCCCACTTGGCCAATATTGTGAACATCCCACTAAATGTATATCTACTGACATCCCACTTGGCCAAAAATGTGAACATCCACTGTCACCCCACTTGGCCAATAATGTGAACATCCACTGACATCCCACTTGGCCAATAATGTGAACATCCACTGTCACCTAACTTGGACAATAATGTGAACATCCACTGACATCCCACTTGGCCATTAATGTGAATATCCACTGACATCCCACTTGGCCAATAATGTGAACATCCACTGACATCCCACTTGGCCATTAATGTGAACATCCACTGTCACCCAACTTGGACAATAATGTGAACATCCACTGACATCCCACTTGGCCAATAATGTGAACATCCACTGAAATCCCTTTTGCCAATAATGTTAACATCCACTGACATCCCAATTGGCCAATAATGTGAACATCCACTGACATCCCACTTGGCCAATAATGTGAACATCCACTGTCATCCAACTTCGCTAATAATGTAAACGTCCACTGGCATCCCACTTGGTCAATAATGTTAACGTCCACTGACATCCAACTTGGCCAATAATGTGAACATCCACTGTCACCCCACTTGGCCAATAATGTGAACATCCACTGTCACCCCACTTAGCCAATAATGTGAACATCCACTGTCACCCCACTTGGCCAATAATGTGAACATCCACTGTCACCCCACTTGGCCAATAATGTGAACATCCACTGTCATCCCACTTGGCCATTAATGTGAACATCCACTGTCACCCAACTTGGACAATAATGTGAACATCCACTGACATCCTACTTGGCCAATAATGTGAACATCCACTGAAATCCGTTTGGCCAATAATGTGAACATCCACTGACATTCCAATTGGCCAATAATGTGAACATCCACTGTCACACCACTTGGCCAATAATGTGAACATCCACTGACATCCCACTTGGCCAATAATGTGAACATCCACTGTCACCTAACTTGGACAATAATGTGAACATCCACTGACATCCCACTTGGCCATTAAATTTAATATCCACTGACATCCCACTTGGCCAATAATGTGAACATCCACTGACATCCCATTTGGCCATTAATGTAAACATCCACTGTCACCCAACTTGGACAATAATGTGAACATCCACTGACATCCCACTTGGCCAATAATGTGAACATCCACTGAAATCCCTTTGGCCAATAATGTTAACATCCACTGACATCCCAATTGGCCAATAATGTGAACATCCACTGTCACCCAACTTGGCCAATATTGTGAACATCCACTGTCACCCAAATTGGCTAATAATGTAAACGTCCACTGGCATCCCACTTGGTCAATAATGTGAACGTCCACTGACATCCCACTTGGCCAATAATGTGAACATCCACTGAAATCCCTTTGGCCAATAATGTGAACATCCACTGACATCCCAATTGGCCAATAATGTGAACATCCACTGTCACCCCACTTGGCCAATAATGTGAACATCCACTGTCACCCCACTTGGCCAATAATGTGAACATCCACTGTCACCCCACTTGGCCAATATTGTGAACATCCACTGTCACCCCACTTGGCCAATAATGTGAACATCCACTGTCACCCCACTTGGCCAATAATGTGAACATCCACTGACATCCCACTTGGCCAATAATGTGAACATCCACTGTCACCCCACTTGGCCAATAATGTGAACATCCACTGACATCCCACTTGGCCATTAATGTGAACATCCACTGTCACCCAACTTGGACAATAATGTGAACATCCACTGACATCCTACTTGGCCAATAATGTGAACATCCACTGAAATCCCTTTGGCCAATAATGTGAACATCCACTGACATCCCAATTGGCCAATAATGTGAACATCCACTGTCACCCCACTTGGCCAATAATGTGAACATCCACTGACATCCCACTTGGCCAATAATATGAACATCCACTGTCACCTAACTTGGACAATAATGTGAACATCCACTGACATCCCACTTGGCCATTAAATTTAATATCCACTGACATCCCACTTGGCCAATAATGTGAACATCCACTGACATCCCATTTGGCCATTAATGTGAACATCCACTGTCACCCAACTTGGACAATAATGTGAACATCCACTGACATCCCACTTGGCCAATAATGTGAACATCCACTGAAATCCCTTTGGCCAATAATGTTAACATCCACTGACATCCCAATTGGCCAATAATGTGAACATCCACTGACATCCCACTTGGCCAATATTGTGAACATCCACTGTCACCCAACTTGGCTAATAATGTAAACGTCCACTGGCATCCCACTTGGTCAATAATGTGAACGTCCACTGACATCCCACTTGGCCAATAATGTGAACATCCACTGTCACCCCACATGGACAATAATGTGAACATCCACTGTCACCCCACTTGGCCAATAATGTGAACATCCACTGTCACCCCACTTGGCCAATAATGTGAACATCCACTGTCACCCCACTTGGCCAATAATGTGAACATCCACTGTCATCCCACTTGGCCATTAATGTGAACATCCACTGTCACCCAACTTGGACAATAATGTGAACATCCACTGACATCCGACTTGGCCAATAATGTGAACATCCACTGAAATCCCTTTGGCCAATAATGTGAACATCCACTGACATCCCAATTGGCCAATAATGTGAACATCCACTGTCACCCCACTTGGCCAAAAATGTGAACATCCACTGTCACCCCACTTGGCCAATAATGTGAACATCCACTGTCACCCCACTTGGCCAATATTGTGAACATCCACTGTCACCCCACTTGGCCAATAATGTGAACATCCACTGTCACCCCACTTGGCCAATGTTGTGAACATCCCACTAAATGTATATCTACTGACATCCCACTTGGCCAAAAATGTGAACATCCACTGTCACCCCACTTGGCCAATAATGTGAACATCCACTGTCACCCCACTTGGCCAATAATGTGAACATCCACTGTCATCCCACTTGGCCATTAATGTGAACATCCACTGTCACCCAACTTGGACAATAATGTGAACATCCACTGTCACCCAACTTGGACAATAATGTGAACATCCACTGACATCCCACTTGGCCAATAATGTGAACATCCACTGAAATCCCTTTGGCCAATAATGTGAACATCCACTGACATCCCAATTGGCCAATAATGTGAACATCCACTGTCATCCCACTTGGCCATTAATGTGAACATCCACTGTCACCCAACTTGGACAATAATGTGAACATCCACTGACATCCCACTTGGCCAATAATGTGAACATCCACTGAAATCCCTTTGGCCAATAATGTGAACATCCACTGACATCCCAATTGGCCAATAATGTGAACATCCACTGTCACCCCACTTGGCCAATAATGTGAACATCCACTGACATCCCACTTGGCCAATAATGTGAACATCCACTGTCACCTAACTTGGACAATAATGTGAACATCCACTGACATCCCACTTGGCCATTAATGTGAATATCCACTGACATCCCACTTGGCCAATAATGTGAACATCCACTGACATCCCACTTGGCCATTAATGTGAACATCCACTGTCACCCAACTTGGACAATAATGTGAACATCCACTGACATCTCACTTGGCCAATAATGTGAACATCCACTGAAATCCCTTTGGCCAATAATGTTAACATCCACTGACATCCCACTTGGCCAATAATGTGAACATCTACTGTCACCTAACTTGGCCAATAATGTGAACATCCACTGTCATCCAACTTGGCTAATAATGTAAACGTCCACTGGCATCCCACTTGGTCAATAATGTGAACGTCCACTGACATCCCACTTGGCCAATAATGTGAACATCCACTGTCACCCCACTTGGACAATAATGTGAACATCCACTGTCACCCCACTTGGCCAATAATGTGAACATCCACTGTCACCCCACTTGGCCAATAATGTGAACATCCACTGTCATCCCACTTGGCCATTAATGTGAACATCCACTGTCACCCAACTTGGACAATAATGTGAACATCCACTGACATCCCACTTGGCCAATAATGTGAACATCCACTGAAATCCCTTTGGCCAATAATGTGAACATCCACTGACATCCCAATTGGCCAATAATGTGAACATCCACTGTCACCCCACTTGGCCAATAATGTGAACATCCACTGTCACCCCACTTGGCCAATAATGTGAACATCCACTGTCACCCCACTTGGCCAATATTGTGAACATCCACTGTCACCCCACTTGGCCAATAATGTGAACATCCACTGTCACCCCACTTGGCCAATATTGTGAACATCCCATAAAATGTATATCTACTGACATCCCACTTGGCCAAAAATGTGAACATCCACTGTCACCCCACTTGGCCAATAATGTGAACATCCACTGACATCCCAATTGGCCAATAATGTGAACATCCACTGTCACCCCACTTGGCCAATAATGTGAACATCCACTGTCACCCCACTTGGCCAATAATGTGAACATCCACTGTCACCCCACTTGGCCAATATTGTGAACATCCACTGTCACCCCACTTGGCCAATATTGTGAACATCCCACTAAATGTATATAATTGACCTACTATATATCTAAATACTAATTTTTCACCATCAATATTTTAAAATACATGAAAATATATTCAGGTACATGAACATTTACATACTTTTATATAACAAGTATTTTAAAACATCCATAGAAGTATGTGTCTAAGGCCCCCCAGACATCTATCCTTGTATCTTTCTAGGGGCCAAAACATCTATGGAAGTCTCTAAGGGCACCCACAATCTATGAAAGTCTCTAAGGGCACCCACAATCTATGGAAGTCTCTAAGGGCGCCCACAATCTATGAAAGTCTCTAAGGGCACCCACAATCTATGAAAGTCTCCAAGGGCGCCCACAATCTATGGAAGTCTCTAAGGGCGCCCACAATCTATGAAAGTCTCTAAGGGTACCCACAATCTATGGAAGTCTGTCTATGGACGCCCACAATCTATGGAAGTCTCTAAGGACGCCCACAATCTATGGAAGTCTCTGTCTAGGGACGCCCACAATCTATGGAAGTCTCTAAGGACGCCCACAATCTATGGAAGTCTCTGTCTATGGACGCCCACAATCTATGGAAGTCTCTAAGGACGCCCACAATCTATGGAAGTCTCTAAGGGCGCCCACAATCTATGAAAGTCTCTAAGGGCGCCCACAATCTATGAAAGTCTCTAAGGGCGCCCACAATCTATGGAAGTCTCTAAGGGCGCCCACAATCTATGAAAGTCCCTAAGGGTACCCACAATCTATGGAAGTCTGTCTATGGACGCCCACAATCTATGGAAGTCTCTAAGGACGCCCACAATCTATGGAAGTCTCTGCTTACGGCCCTAAAATATCCATGTGTTCAGCGCCCCCTTCCTTAATGCCTAAGAAAAAGTAATGACCTGGTATAAAACGATTGATGTTAGGATGTACAGAATATTAGGTTGTGTAGAATGTTAGGATGTGTAGAATGTTAGGATGTGTAGACTGTTAGGAATTGTAGAATAATTTTTTTTAAATATTTAAAAACCTGACAATGACAGATTTCTTCACTTTATATATTGTTTTTTTTTAGGATCCTGAACTTTGGGGTATGGTGGGGAGAAAGGGTGGTGGTGTTGATGACGGGATGGCGTTAATCAAGCTGAGAGATAACGATGTCTTTCATCATGATCGTTGTTGGAAGGAAAGTTGTTTTTGGATGTTTCATCTCCACGTATTTACAGTACAATATGAGAGCTTTGTGTACACAATGTGTACAGTGTAACATGACAATGTGTGGACACAATGTGTACAGTGTAACATGAAACTTTGTGTACACAATGTGTACAGTGTTACATGACAATGTGTGGATACAATGTGTGGACACAATGTGTACAGTGTGTACACAATGTGTACAGTGTCACATGACAATGTGTGGACACAATGTGTACAGTGTAACATGACAGCTGTGAATGCAATGTGTTTAGCGTAACAAGAGGTTTATGTGAACACTGTGTACAGTGCAGCATGACAGTTTTATTACATTACACCAGCACAAATTACTGTAAATTTTTTAAATAAGCAAACAAACAAAATAACAGGCTGACATCTGGGGAGAAAATACATGGTAAGCAAAGATGAACTTTGACCTATCATTTGCAGACTTTATGATCACTGTCTGGTACCTTCCATCAACTTGTTTTTTTTTTTATTTTATTGTTTACAGATTTTTAGTTAATTCTTTGGATGCCTTGATTCTCGATGACCTGCCAGACTTAATTTTTTCTTTATCGGATAGATATATAATATTTAATGCCTTGTTTTTAAGATTAGGATTTTTTTTTCATTCAGATGCTTTTTATTTTTGGTTTGCAACAATTCGCTTTGTGTCTGCCTCAATCCACCCTTTCCCCCAGCACACTATAGTGTTATTTGAAGTAACTTTTTTTTTCATTCAGGCCTCGCCAGTCTCCATATTACCTGTTTTGTATTTTTTTTAGACTTGCTCAACACAGCTTAAGTTTCTTTTAATATAACCTTCATCCTACACTATTCAGTACAGATAGGTGTTAGTTAATATTTTTTGTAATGCGTACATACTCTGAAACAGTTAAGATTTGTATGTAATGCGCCATACATATTTATAATTTACTTAATCGGGATTTTCCCCAAATCGGCAGCACAAAGATATCAAAACAAAATATTTCACCATATCTAGTATTTTATTGTCTACACTTCAGCGTTGAATATGTTCTCTTGGCCCACTTTGTAGTCTAATGTTAGCGCCGGCCTTCATAGCATTTTCACATCTGATCTATATATATATATTTAGTTCTAAAATTGGAAATTAATTTAATATTACTTTATTCTTCACACATAATTGTTTTACTAAATGTGTTTTATTTTTGTTTGTTTTTTTTACAATAATCAGTTGACATGCTAATGTTATTTTATGTACAGCATTCCCTCATTTTTAGCGGTTAAGCGGATACAGAATTTACCGCGACGGGGAAAAATGAAATAGTTAGAGCACATAAAAACATGATTACGACCAAACAATACTGTTTTTAAAATTACTGGAGCTGTCTAGACATGAAATAGTATTGTACATCCACCAATGTGCTCGTGTCGCTCAATATATTTCACTAGATAAAAGGACAAAACATCATATTAGCAATTAAAATAATCTGGTTTTATAAAAGAAATCAGAAAACAACGCGAGTTGTCGAACGTTGTTGAATGGTCAATGCGTCTGCTTGCTTTGACGTATTCGGGAATTCCACAAAACGCGACGCGAGAGAGAGAGAGAAATGCGTCTTGCAGGCTGGTGTCCCGCATGATTGGGCGAAGAAGAGAATTATATATATAGATTATTCCAACTGATTATAGAGAGTTGTTTTTTTACGTCTATGAAAATGTACTGCACATAATATTTATATACAGTAACTACATAATTTATATACAGTAACTGCATAATTTATATACAGTAACTACATAATTTATATACAGTAACTACATAATTTATATACAGTAACTACATAATTTATATACAGTAACTACATAATTTATATACAGTAACTACATAATCTATATACAGTAACTACATAATTTATATACAGTAACTACAGAATTTATATACAGTAACTACAGAATTTATATACAGTAACTACAGAATTTATATACAGTAACTAAAGAAAAACAACAGAGTTTAATTTTAATATAAAATCAGTGAATTCATTGAATGAGATACACAAACATGTACCAGTGTACTGAATAACTTCAGAAGTAGAAAGATATAAATACATTTTACAGTTGTATTGTCTTATTTTTTTAAAGAACTGACCTTGACATCTGAAACCAACATGGCGTCCATTAGGCTGAGTAACATTTCTTGTGAGTTGACCAAAGCTTTGTTTCTGGCCTTTATTTTCATCTCTTGAATGTCTGTAAATACAACATCAGTCAAACATACCAAATACAACATCAGTCAAACATACCAGATACAACATCAGTTAAATATATGGTATAAAGCACTAATCAAGCATATCAGATAAACATTCTTCAGATATATTACCTGTGGAACACATCGATACAACATAAGTCATCAGACACAGCATCAGTCAAACATATCAGTCAGATAAAGCATCAGTCAAACATTTATGATACAGCATAACTTAAAATGTAGCAATTCTAACAATATAGTACCATAATTCAAACTATATAAGTCATTATCATGTCAATACTGACGAAGATGTATCTGATGTGTTTAACAGATAATATACCTGACGAAGATGTATCTGATGTGTTTAACAGATAATATACCTGACGAAGATGTATATGATGTGTTTAACAGATAATATACCTGACGAAGATGTATCTGATGTGTTTAACAGATAATATACCTGACGAAGATGTATATGATGTGTCTAACAGATAATATACCTGACGAAGATGTATCTGATGTGTTTAACAGATAATATACCTGACGAAGATGTATCTGATGTGTTTAACAGATAATATACCTGACGAAGATGTATATGATGTGTCTAACAGATAATATACCTGACGAAGATGTATCTGATGTGTTTAACAGATAATATACCTGACGAAGATGTATCTGATGTGTTTAACAGATAATATACCTGACGAAGATGTATATGATGTGTCTAACAGATAATATACCTGACGAAGATGTATCTGATGTGTTTAACAGATAATATACCTGACGAAGATGTATCTGATGTGTTGAACAGATAATATACCTGACGAAGATGTATCTGATGTGTTTGATTGGTACTGTATCTCATATATTTAACTTATGCTAATTGCATATAGATAATGAAAGAATACAAATCTCTATAGATATTTCCAACATGTAATTCTTTAAAGACATTCTAAAAATCTTATTCATTAAGATATTCTACGAGTTGTTCAATATACATTTTCTAAGAATACTGTTCCCAATAAATATTCTAAGAATGTTCTGCACTTAGGTCAGTCAAACAATACAGATCAATATATACATTCCAATAATCAAAATTAACATCTCCACAGGTACAGCAAATTAAAGATTCGCTTTGTCGCCAGATATGGTTGACTAGTTTTAATTCATAACTACAATAGAAAACTATTAGACAGGCAACTACAGGATATGAAATTATTTGAAAGGAAACTTTGGATATGAAACTATCATGTAGGCAACTATAGGATATGAAACTATTAGATACGAAACTATCAGAAAGGATATTATCAAATAGACCACTATCAGATAGGCAACTATAACAATGGCAACAATAAGATAAGCGAAAATAAGATAGTCAACATTAGATAGACAAATATGAGGTAGGTAACAATAAGATGGACAACTATGAGATATGCAACTAATTATCAGATAGGCAACAATCTTATAGTTTAAACAATTTATTTAGGGGTACAGTCTCTGTGAAACTTCAATACATGAATTTCTTTCTATTGTCCCCGTTTTTGTCTGTCTGTCAGTCTGTCCGTCATCACCCTAGATCTCAACAACCATAAGTCCTAGACCCATGATGTATATATCATTTTGTAGGTCTTGGCCTGCCAAGAAATGACTTTTCTCCATTTCGCGATCTGACCGCTGAGGGCCGAACAAGGGGGCGTATTAAGTACCGTTTTTTACTATATAAGCTATATTAATAAAGGAGCGCCCTATATCTCAACAACCATAAGTTCTAGACCCATGATGTATATATCATTTTGTAGGTCTTGGCCTGCCAAATGTACATCAAAAGTGCATTTCGCGATCTGACCTCTGAGGGTCGAAAAAGGAGGCGTTTTAAGTACCGTTTTTGCTTATATTTTAAATATAAATAATAAAAGATAATCAAAGGGGTGTAATCATTATTTATTTTTGTAACAGTTATTCAACATGATTACTTCCCTCTCTATTTATCAAAATTCAGCATAATCTATGGCTGTCACCCGGAAAAAAAATACGGATTTCGTCCGGCATAACTGAAAATGCTCTAAAATGTCCTTTGTCCGAAACGGAAAAGACTTAAATTGCTTGTTTTTAAAAGAAGACTCTATTCTGTGTTCCCAAAATAATTAAAAGTGGGCTGTCATGACCTTGGCATTGGCCAAGTCTATACCTATAGTTATTACAACAAGCCACGTCTATACCTATAGTTATTACAACAAACCAAGTCTATACCTATAGTTATTACAATAAACCAAGTCTATACCTATAGTTATTACAAGCCACGTCTATACCTATAGCTATTACAACAAACCAAGTCTATACCTATAGTTATTACAACAAGCAAAGTCTATACCTATAGTTATTACAACAAAGGCCCTGAAACAAGCCACGTCTATACCTATAGTTATTACAACAAAGGCCGTGACACAAGCCACGTCTATACCTATAGTTATTACAAGCCACGTCTATACCTATAGTTATTACAACAAGCCACGTCTATACCTATAGTTATTACAACAAGCCACGTCTATACCTATAGTTATTACAACAAGCCACGTCTATACCTATAGTTATTACAACAAGCCACGTCTATACCTATAGTTATTACAACAAGCGACGTCTATACCTATAGTTATTACAACAAGCCACGTCTATACCTATAGTTATTACAACAAGCCACGTCTATACCTATAGTTATTACAATAAGCCACGTATATACTTATAGTTATTACAACAAGCCACGTCTATACCTATATTTATTACAACAAAGGCCTTGACACAAGCCACGTCTATACCTATAGTTATTACAATAAGCCACGTCTATACCTCGTTACTTGTGGAGACTTGTCTCAAGGTGGTCAGACAGGCATGACATAAACGTTTATGTACATGTCAGCTGTGATGCAGTGGCGAATTTAGGCCTAGGCGCACTAGGCGCGCGCCTAGGGCCCCAGATAATTTACGGGCCCCAAAAACCTGGTTTTATAAAAGAAATAAAAAAAAAACCCCGCTTGCTGTGAGGGTTTTGGGAATTCCACAAGTCTATAAATAGTCTTTCAGACTGGTAAACAATGCGAGTTGTCGAACGTGGTTGACTGTGTCTTGCTTGGTGTGACATATTAATAAATTTGGCGCTAGTGTTCGAAGTGACTAGTAACGTACGGTACGTACCAGTAGTTGGCGCACCTTACATCACAGATTTTAAATAATAATTCTAATTCAAATTTTAATTTTTTGCAAATTGCAATAACTAATTGTTAATTGCCAGTTTATTACACTATTTTGATAATTTTGTACTTGCTACCCACTACGCTTTGTGTGGATGAATGATCATTGATCATTTTTCCTTTACTGTTGTAGCTGATTGCGACACAATCGTTTCATTAAAACTATGTCTATGAGACAATATCCCTTAGGTGCAAAAAAGCGTGATATCCAAAAGAAAAGAAAAGCAGAAGAAAAACGAAGGCGCCTTGTTAACATTTTTAGCGAAACGACCGGTAATCCCACCATCAGAAACCACTCAAACAGAAATAACAACTAATGATCCAAGTCCAGTCGTCTCGGCAACAGCCAGTATGGATTCTGAGCCCGAGCCAACATACTTGCCAGAACATGAACAGCCGGCTGAAGGTCCTATACCGGAGGTCGTGAGTAGTGAAACTGTTGATGATAACAACTGTGGTGAAATTTTGACAGATATTGCTATGTGGCCAGCGAATTTGACAGAAACCATGCGTAATTATGTTTTTGATTTCAAACCAAAAAATGTTGGCGACCTTTCTCGCGCTGGCATGTTGGTGACAGATCGTGGCAGAAACTATTTTCGTCATTTGTCTGAACATAACTTTTACTTAACCAAGGCGAATGGCCAAAAAGAAAGACGTGAATGGTTAGTGTTCAGTGAAACTAGTGGAAGCGTGTATTGTTATGTATGCAAACTGTTTCCAAATAAAGCTAGTCAATTTTCAACAAACGGGTGTTCTGATTGGAAAAATATTGCCGCCAAAATTTATGAACATGAGAATTCGTATGGCCACGTTCAAGCAATGTGCACCTTTGCTTAACGCTTGAACGCAAAAGGGCGTATTGACGAACAGATGGCCAAACAGTTAGATGATGAAAGGCAATACTGGAGAGAAGTTCTACGAAGGATTGTTGCAACGGTACAATTTCTTTCCTCTGAAGGCTTGGCCGTTCGTGGTCATGCCAACAATGACGGTAATTTTACCAGTTGCTTGAATTACTTGTCAAAACTTGACCCTTTCTTAGCAAATCACATTGCACGGTACGGTAACAAGGGAAGTTGTTCTGTCAGTTATTTGTCGCATGCTACTTGTGACGAATTTATTAAAATAATGGGCAATGCTGTCAGAGATCAGTTTATATCAGAAGTAAAGAAATCGATATATTTCTCTTTGATTGTTGATTCAACAAATAAATAGCTGAAGTGATTCTAGAAGATTTACACCAGCTTCAAGATATAAATTTGAATTTTACAGGGATTTGCTGGTTGCATTCATCAAAGACGATGTTAATTCTGATACCACTGCCGATGAAATAAAAACAGTTTTTGCATTTTACATATAATATTATATTTTTTTCGAATGGAGGGGGGGGGGCGCTAAAAAGTTATCCTGCCCCGGGCTCGAGTTAAGCTCGCTACACCACTGATTAATATCACGGTATACATGTATTTAGACTGATGTATATATATATATATATATATTAGGGTGGGTCAAACATTTTTTTTTATTGAAACATTTTTAAAAAGTTGTTACATCATGGTAGTACATGGAATATGTACAAATATTTGAAAACTACATAGTTTTACTACTCCCAACTTTTGTTCGAAATTTTAACCATATTTACTGTGAGTTTTTTGTGACTGAACATGTTAAATTTGTGACCTAGGCTATTCAAAAAAAGAAATGATATGCAAATAAAATGTATGTTTTATCTTTATAACCTTTTTTTATGAATAACTAATTAGTTCAGACAACTGGGATAAGCATTGCATCCATTTTTTTCACAATATAACTGGTGTACCATGTATTCATTATCGGATCACGCATAGTTGTTTTATTTCATTTTTTATTAATTTTTCAACTATTTTCTTTAGTTTTTCTATGAATATGAGTTCTTCTACAAGAAGTGCAACTGTACATTCTGTGTTTGGGTCAGCAGCTGAATTGCCTAAAAGACAACTTCTAACCAGTGAAGAAGTTTTCAAGGCTATATGTGGATGCTTAAAATGGAACAATACAATCATAGCCTTCATTCATGAGCGCACGCATGAGCGCATGAAGTTAAACAATTATATAACCAGGCTAGTATCCCCACAAATGACATTACCAGTATAATTGTTCGAGTAAAAAGACTTATAGCCAAAGGTCATGAATTTGAGAAATATTCAGATATAAAGCGATCATCAGTTAATTTTCAAGAGGGGTACAATTCCTTCAAAAATTTATTTGACATTTGTCCATGTAAATGTTTTGATGCAGGTGTTAGTGATAGAGGAGACTGTAAATGTCCACAATCAGTAATAATTCCTGTGCTTGAGTGGGCATTTTGGGTGGATCAAAAGATGGCAAGAAATATTTTCATAGACAATGTTGACAAGCAAACAACAAAAATATTACAAAATCGACAGAAAAGAAAACATTCATTGATGCAGGGTGGCGATCAGATAGGAACCACAAATGATAATGTCAATGATGAGAAAGATAATGATATTCCAGATCAGGATGCTGAAGATGATGAACTACTTGATGCAAACTTCTCCAGCGATGAGGAATGTTCCAAATAACAAAACAGATATCAATATGAAGAATTATGCAAAGCAGTGGATCGATGTAAACTAAGCTATAGGGATACATGTCTTATCGTTAATGCTTTGTTGAAGGACTTAAACATGTTAACACCATCTACATCTCTGGGTCCAGCAAAGATGCGTCGACATAGATAGATCAGCCAAGGAACATACTGATGAGAGCAAAGATGGTTAACAAAAGCGAACAGGATTTTTGCGATCCATCTTGTCAAAGTGGGGCTAGAAACTTTTTCTATATGATACAACTGCTTCAGAACCTTGATACTGCTGATCAATCTATTATATTGCCTGTGCTGGAAAATAACTGCTACTTTGCACATCCAGAAAACATTCTATTGGCTGCAGTTAGGACAATGATGAAGAAATTGGAAGGTATGCAGTAAATAAAATCATATACGCACGACATAAACCAGCTCCATGCAGAGAGAATATTTCAACAAAAATGACATAATCCTGACTAATGCAGCTAAATCATATGATCAGATGATTAACTGGGATCTTTGCTCAGTGGCATCCCTTCCTCTGCTGGAACATATTTGTGATGATGAACTGAAACGCAACAACCCAATCATACTGGATCGAATTCCCTGTCACTCTCAAGCTGTTGAAAGAGCAATTAAAGAAGTTACTGCTGTTAGTTTGAAAGTGTACGAACATTTCAAACTGTACGGACATAGCTCTCGACATGGGATGGTTTTGCAAACAAAGAAATCAAGGGATGTTCTTACGAAAGTTGAAAGCAAAGGAAGTTTCCTGTGACAATCCATAAACAGTATTATTTATATGTACATTGTATATTTTGCATGAACGATTAATAGATTTGTACAATTCCATATTACTTATACCAAACATTCTAAATGTTGTAAAATGTCTTACATTGGGGGGTACCCGGGTCAAAGCAAAATCTTTTTTATTATTAAAGTTTAAGACATTTTAATATCTTAGTAATGATATAGTAGATTTAAAAATAATTTTGTTAAAAAAAAATATTAACATATTAATATTTGTGGGTGCGGCATGCCACCATCTTGAAATTTATGACCTTTTTGTGGCAAATATTTCTGAAATATTTATAGACTGATTCATATAAAATGTACATTTTTATAGTAAGAAAAGCTTACTTTAGGGAATGTCAAAGTACTTTTTTGATAATGTAATAAATAATTTTTTAATGAATTTTTTAACTTTTGTATGGTGAAAATAAGCAAAAAATGCTAATTTTGAAAATTAAAAAAAAAATAAAAGGACTTAAAATTTCTTAAAAAGCCTCTGACATTCTATAAATGCACCTCTTCTACATAAAATTTAAATGTTTTATCAATATCTGACATGTGGTTTTTGAGATTTTCTTGCCACAGTGAAGCAAAATGTCAAATATATTTTTTCAGAGAAAAATGACTTTTAAGTTTTTAAATTATTGAAGTTTCTGAATGAGTAACATTCTGATAATACATTTTAATTGATCTAAAGAATATTTTTCTTCATTATAATTAATTCATAGTTATTATTGACATGTTTTAGTATCTAAAAATGTAAAATAAAAAATATTTTTTTAGACATAGTGCATTTTTTTTCGCCAGGTACCCCCTTGAAGTCAAAGTTGGGAGTGGAAGACATTATCTAATTTTTACAAATTTTACATTTTTACAATCAGTAGGACCATAGGCAACTTTTTGAATATGTTTCAAATTCCCAACTCCAAAAAAATTTTTTTTTGACCCATCCTAATATATATATATATATATATATATATATATATATATATATATATATACATATATATATGGTCTGATACTTTTTAATATCTTCAAGGTTAAGTATAAATTCAGATGTATACTTACTTGAACTGCCTGTGAAATTAAAACCATGAGTTTCCTGTAGAACAAACAATTATATTGGCAGATATTGGACAAAGCATTGTTCTTAGTTGATTTATATACAATTTTATAACATTTAAATTTATTTTCAACACTACCTAAAATAATGTTTTCTATAAGAGTGATAATGAAACATTAAAAAAAATATTATCTCGTTAATTTTAAATTACATTATTCAAATGTAATAACATACTGCATCACTCAACAGTTATTTTATGTACGGTCATCATAAGTCTATTGTTACCCGCGACACATTCCAATTATAGCATCACCCAACCACACACCCACTCCCCTGATGTCCGAGGTTGTCTCTCCCTTGACGTCCAAAGTTTCCATGAGAGAATTCTGTTCACCATATTTTATAGAGATTTTATTTCATTAGATATTTTGTTTTTTCCTACAATTACTTCTATAGCCATTTTATGTTGCTCTTTAATCAATTATAACGCAACTAAAACATTGAGTCAAGAGATGATCTATACCAGCAGATATCAATTAGTCTAATACTTACTCTCTCAGCTAAAAATTTTCCTAATGAATTATTCTTCCTTCTATCATCCAATTCTTGTTTCTTAAACCCGATGATTTTTTCAAAATGAGCGTTCACAATTTTTAACTCTTCATTTAGTGGGCCAAGCTGAGTCTACAAATAAAAAAACAACAACACAGGGATATCAGGTGTGACATATGAAACTACTAGTTGCAAGTACCCGGCTTTGCCCGGGTTTAAAATAAGGTTTTCTATTTACCTTCTGTTTTCTCCCTCCCTCCCTCTCCCTCCCTCTCTCCCATCTCTATCCCATCTCCCTCCCTCCTTTCTCCCTCCCTCCCCTTTCCACCCCTCTCTCCCTCCTTTCTCTCTCCCTCCCCCTCTCTCCCTCATTCCCTCTCTCCCTCCCTGCTCCCTCACTCTTTATCTCTCTCCCTCCCTCTCTCCCACTCTCTCCCTCCCTCTCTCCCACCCTCTCTCTCTCCCTCTCCCCCCATCTCCCTCTCTCTCCCTCCCTCTCTCCCTCTCCCCCCATCTCCCTCCCTCTCCCTCCCTCTCTCCCATCTCTCTCCCATCTCCCTCCCTCCTTTCTCCCTCCCTCCCCTTTCCACCCCTCTCTCCCTCCTTTCTCTCTCCCTCTTCCTCCCTCCCTCATTCCCTCTCTCCCTCCCTGCTCCCTCACTCTTTATCTCTCTCCCTCCCTCTCTCCCACCCTCTCTCTCTCCCTCCCTCCCCTCTCTCTCCCTCCCTCTCTCCCACCCTCTCTCTCTCCCTCTCCCTCTCCCCCCATCTCCCTCTCTCCACCTGCTTCTCTCTCCCCCTGTCCATCCCCCTCCCTCCTCTCTCCCCCTCCCTCCCTCCCTCCTACACTCCTTTCCTCTCTCTCTCCCTCCTGCCCCCTGTCTCTCTCTCTTTATCTCTCTCCCTCCCTCTCCCTCTCTCTCTCTCTCTCTTTCTCTCTCTCTCTCTCTCTATATATATATATATATATATATATATATATATTTATATATATAATATATACTTATTATTATGGCTTCACACTTCTTCTAAAATCCTTCTTCATTCCTTTATCTTCCTAAAACTGTACAAATCAGGGAGGATGAAAAAACAACAACAATTCTTTGCATCACAAAGGCACAATACAGCACCAGCGCGCAAGTTCTATTCGAATCGGGAAATGACGTCACAGAGGAATTTTTTTTATGGCGCCGTCGAGATTACTTTAATATAGTAAAATACTAAAATAAAAAAAAAATTAATTACAATTAAACTACCCATCGATATGAAACGAAACCTGTCCTATAACCTTCCCCATGTAATTATGTGTATGTGTAACAAATTTCACGTTATCTGTTTTTCTGCATCTTGAGTTATAAGGGAACAGACAGACAGACAGACAGACAGCAAATGCCTCTTATAGGTATAGAGATAATATATCAGGTGTGACATATGAAACTATAATATATCAGGTGTGACATATGAAACTATAATATATCAGAAGTGACATATGAAACTATAATATATCAGGCATGACATATGAAACTATAATATATCAGCCGTTACATATGAAACTATAATATATCAGGTGTGACATATGAAACTATACATTATCAGGTGTGACATATGAAACTATAATATATCAGGTGTGACATATGAAACTATAATATATTAGGTGTGACATATGAAACTATAATATATCAGTTGTGACATATGAAACTATAATATATCAGGTGTGACATATGAAACTATAATATATCAGAAGTGACATATGAAACTATAATATATCAGGTGTGACATATGAAACTATACATTATCAGGTGTGACATATGAAACTATACATTATCAGGTGTGACATATGAAACTAAAATACAGACACATATTTTTAGTAGACATGTCACAGACAATGAAACCATTTTAGAGTTATTAAAAAAAGAAAGTCCGACGAGTGCAAGAGGGCATTTGAGAGCATCAAGAGACAGATGTCAAATGTACTTGTGCTAAGATTCTATGACCCGAACCAGAAGCCTAAAAGTTGACAGTAGCAAAGATACATTTGGGGTGTTTCATCAATCAGAGAAGGCAACCGATAGAGTTTGCATCTAGAATGCTGTCCGAGGCAGACACGAAGTTTGCACAGATTGAGAAAGAGATGCTCGCAGTTGTGTATGGTCTAGAAAAATGTGTCCAATATGTTATTAGACGAGAAGTAAACATATTCGATGACCACAAGCTAATGAAGAATATAGTGTCGAAACCTTTAAGTGAAACATAATTAGAACTACATAAATTGATATTATAGCAGCAGATATGAATCAAAGTTTATATGGACATGAAAGTCTAAAACAGAAGTGGCCGACTATTTATCTCGAGCCCACACAGAAAGGCACACAACCGGGGAAGAAAGACAATATAGTTTTAAAATAGGACATCCAGTGTAAGGCACTCATGACATGCTGCTGATAGACAGAGTGAGAGAGGAGACTTTGAAGGATGAAATATCTAGAAAACTAAAAAAGATCATTTCGGGAGGGGGATGGTCCAAATCAAAGACTGACATGAGGTCAGTGGTCTGGCCATATTTTGAATACAAAGAAAAAAAATTTCAGTTTAAGCTGACATTGTGTTCAAGGAAAACAAATAATTATTTCACACAGTCTCAAAAAACAAATAATTTTTCCAGACAGTCTCAGGAAAGAACTAAAAACCAAATTACATGCTGCACATCTTGCCTACGACAGTATGATAAGTAGAGCAAGGGACAGTGTGTTGTGGTCAGTGATGAAGCACGAGATCAAACAATTGGCAGACACATGTGATAAATGTCAAAGGTACAGGTACAGCAAAGAGACATTTATACACCACGAAGAAGGAGAACATGCTTGGGACAAATTGGGGTCTGAAACCATGGAACTGAAGGGTCAGAGATATTTAGTTACAGTCGACTATCTATCAAACTTCATAGAGGTACACAGTTTGAGAGCTGCGACATCAACGGACATAATAACAAAATTAAAATCTCATTTTGATACATGTGGATACCAATATTTTTGTACCTAACTCGGGGTCACACTATTTGTCTTGAGTGTTTTAATACTTCACGGGAAATGAAACATCCAACATGTACGGTCTCACCCAGGGACCTCGTAAGTCCAATGGATAGTAGAAGCAGCAGTGTAAATAGAGAAGCAGATAATGATTACCATTGATAAAAGAAAAGAAGACATATACGAAGCATTATTAGAATTGCTAAACACACCGAAACAATACTATGGGTAAAGTCCGGCACAGACAGTGTTCGGGCGGGAAGTCAGAACTTTGATGCCTGCAATCAAATTGGAGAAAAAACAAGAAAATATTCAAAACAGAAAGAAATTATATACAAAAAGAGCTTGGAAAAGAATATAATCGAACGGCCATAGATTTTCCGACCATACAGCAGGGTCAGGTTCAAGGTTTATACTGCCTAAATCCAGAGAAGCCGGGTTGGAAAGCTGAAAAAATGGTATACTTTACATATAATGTTATATGTTTTTTGAATGGGGGGGGGGTCGCTATGACCGTATGTCCCGGCCGTGAGGTAAGCTCACTGCGCCACTGACTGGAGCAGACACATCAGGCGATGGACCAGAAATGTCATCAGTTGTCATCATCACTGACAGAACAAACTGCCCACTGAAGAACGTCGGAGTTGCCTGTGATGGCCACTAGGTCAGGGAGAGAGGTCACAGTGGCTGGATGTCTATAACAACTTATCATTGTTGTCCACTTTCACTCTGTCATATAGGTTCTTTTAACGTAGAAAGATTTTATTTTTTATTACATTATTTGTTATAGTTGTTTGATATTTTTTTTATATTAAACATGTTACTGGAAGTAGGATGTCAATGATATACATTATTCTGGTGAGTGAGACGAGATATACAGAGTTTGTGGCCATGGACGTATTCAATGGGGGGCAAGGGGGAATTGCCCCCCCCTACATTTTGGAAAAAATGTCATATAAGAGGGGGGCATTTGCCCCCCCCCCCTACATTTTAAAAAATGTCATAAAGTTGTTACAATAAAACTGAACTAAATTTCCTGAAAGTTTATTACATTAAAGTATAATAACTAAACAAACAACAAATGTACCCCAAAACTAACCTCTAACAGCAGAAAGTAACTAATGTGCAACTTGCTTGCTTTTTCCCGATTGTTCTAAATATTCCAGTTGTTTAATTTTCAGCGAAAATCCCCAACAATTTATATTTATGTGTCCATCTAGTTTCACATAGCAAAGGAACATTTGGAGTTAGTTTTCTTCGCTGATTAATTTCTCAGAAAAAAACTATAGTTGACTTAATTTTTCCTATTGTGTTTCGTACAGCATTCACATTATTTAAATCGTTCACGACAAGATTTAATTTATGTGAACTGCAATCTACAATTGCTGCTTTTGGGTATTTTTTTCGAATTATTGATTGGACTGCTCCTTCTTAACTTGCCATTGTAGAACATCCGTCTTATCCTTGACCAACAAAATTTGTCATATCTTATCAGGCCCGTAGCGTTCGGGGGGGGGGCAGGGGAGCCTGGCGCTCCCTGCGTTTTGTCTGGCCCCTTTGCTTGTTTGCTCTACTTAGTAAAATTTATTTCCTGCCCCCCCCCCCAGCTATAGCTTGGCCCCTGCTGTAGAATGACTGCCCCTGCTGTAGAATTTTCACGCTACGGGGCTGTATCTAATCCAAATTCTAATGAATTTGTAATTATGGTTTTGTTTGACAAATCTAACACCAAATGACATCTGCTCAATGCCTAAAATTATATTGTCTCGTCGGCACGTATAGAAAATGCAACTGAATTATTTGCTTCACGAACAATGTCTTCAAACAAGAGAGAC
The DNA here is from genome assembly GCA_021962125.1 of Bulinus truncatus. NCBI lineage: Eukaryota > Metazoa > Mollusca > Gastropoda > Planorbidae > Bulinus > Bulinus truncatus. The sequence goes on from JAGDYQ010000059.1 coordinate 4,076,271, forward strand.
CCACAAATTTCGATTATAGTGTTTTGTGTAGCTGCCGACAAGCCCACCGACAGAAATTTCGGGCCCCTTGGCAGGGCTGTCATGGGCCTCTCGTACTGATAATATTTTCAAAAGTTGATTAGCAAGCTCAGTCCGGGCCCCTAAAACTCGCCGGGCCCCTGGTCATTTGCCCTCTGCCTCCCTCGGCGGCACTGGTTGCCGAGATATACTTAGCACTACAAGAACTAATTGACAAATGATTACCTAGAACTTCATCTCCAGATTCAACACGAATCTCTAACAGGTCGTAAAAATTACCAGAATGTGATTCTTTTATACGAAGTGCCAAATCACGCATGCCACAAAAAAAAAAAGATTGTAGAAATGGAGGGACCCAGTTTGTTGCAATTTTCTAGAATTTGCCTTCTAAATGATGAGTTCAACTGCTCATCTGTAGAAACTGCTTTGGCTACCAATAGTACAACAAAATAGCTTGAATCCTTTATAAGAGTCTTTGTCCCATGTGCTTTGCATGTGGCTACGTGCATCTTCGTCGAAATCTTATAATTGTGTGCATGGTTTGATAACAAATGCTCCATGAACTACTGGAATTACTTTTTGCGAAAACAACACGCACAATTTGCAAAAGCCACCTTTTAACATTTGCAAGTATACAACCTACGATGAATAGTTTGATAACCAAGCATATCTAAAGCCTCTGTTTCCACTAATGTCATCTCTAAAAATCATTTTTTTATCAGGGGGTCGAAAAATCAAGGATCAGCAGCAATTTCAACTCATTTGAAAGGTTGTATGTCAAGACATACCTTCCAATATCCAATTTAGGAAATGAAGAATTGACAGCGACAATCACATTTGAAATAGTTTCCTCAGTTGTGTCTGGCTATTGAACGTATACTGTTGTCCTCAATGCATGTGATAATTCAAATACTGCAAACGCCCTAAAATCTTCTAATAATGGCTTTTCGGAATCCCGCGATTGCTTTACTTTTCGCTTATTGAGCATGTACATTTATTCTCCGATATCCATCTTTTCATATTAATTTAGTATAAATTAAAAAATTCACTCAGTGACAGACGATTATAAACTAACAAGAGTTTCCAGATTGTAAAAAAAACCTGAATGCCAAAAACATTTTCGAAGGAAAAATCAAGCTACAGAAGGCCAAATTAAACAAAAAAAAAATTAAAATCGGAACATGCTTGTGCTTGTAGTCAAAATGTGTGAATTTTCAAATACATTTATTTATGTCAAAATAAATAATTAATGATATACTTAACTTGGATTTGATAGAGAAATAAACCTGTATGGCATCGTCAGTTAAAATAAAAAAACGTGTTTTTTTTTGCCCCCCCCCCATGTAAAAAAGTTGCCCCCCCTAGAAAAATTCCTAGCGACGCCCATGTTTGTGGCTGTTACTATGTTGTGTGACATGAGTGAGACGAAATATAGAGTGTGGCTGTTACTATTAGGCTTGCTGAGCCGGAGCCGAGGAGCCGGGAGCCGCTACTTTTTGCTGGAGCCGGAGCCGAAAAAATCTGGCGGCTCCACGGCTCTCAAATGGTTTTTTTTTTACAGCAGAATTTTTTTAGCTTTAAAATTCCCAATTTGTTTAATTCAATTTGAAATGTTTTCATTTTTACGAACGCCACAACAGTAACAGCGTTTAAATGATAGCGTGCACGCACATCACCAAAAGAAATCTTTAATGGGGAATCGTTTTGTGTTTGTTTTAAATCTTGTTTACCCTCCGAAATTTTTGTAATGGCATGTTATTGTGTTATACATAAAGTTAAAACAGTTTTATTTCATAGAATAATTGTATCAATCGTTTAAAATAAAATTTTACTACGATGACAAATAGAACGCGCCATTTCGTATTATTATTTGACCGCGAATTTGTAATAGACTAAAAACAAAATGGTCGCTTTCTGTATTCAACAATTTTATTATAAACAAAATATCTGAAATAGAGTAGATAAATTTACAAGGCTGTGGCTATACAGATCCGGGTCCCAATAAAATCCGATTGTTATTCGGACCCGTGGAAAATATGTACTAAGCTTATCTATATTTAAACTTTATTAGACGGAACCCGAACAAATAATAATACAGAGTCCGCTTAGTGGAACCCTAGACACTGAGTAACGATGAAATCATACAATTCAAACAATTATATAAAAAAAAACAATAATAAAGTGTATGTATAGCTAAGCTAAGTGCATATTTGCCACGGATCTGAATAACAATCAGACTTTATTGGGACGGGGTCCGAATAAAAATCGGAGTTTATTGGTACCCGGGTCCGAATAGTCACTTCGATTTTATAAATAATAAATATAAATACTGTAGTCTTTAAAATATTTAAATAATGTATCATTTTACTATTTGCTAATTTGATCATTGAAATAACTTTTTATTACTTATGAAAATGGCGACTAGTGAAACCTCGGTCGAAAATAATGATATGATTCTGGATGCACTGAAATTTATTGTTTTTAGTATAACCGACATGTGTATATTTTTCAAGTTCCTGACTATGGGGTTGAACGCGGCAAAATTTGCATAACTTTTTATCAGCGGCATATTTGCGTGGCGCATTACAAAAAATTTGTCTCGTGTGATACTATCTTAATAGGGAGCCGGAGCCATCAAATTTGTGGGAGCCGGAGCCGAAAAAAATTTGGCGGCTCCGCAAGCCTGGTTACTATGTTGTGTGACATGAGTGAGGGATATGACATCAATTGGAAATAAATATGTCTACTTTTAACAATTTTGCTCCTTTTTCTATTTTTAACGAGCGACATTAAAAATGTATATATGTATCACAAATAATATTCATAAAAATATGTATAAAAGTATGCCATACTTATATGAATATACAAAATATATTAACTACTATTGAAAATATTATTAAACTACTAAAGTATTATGTATTTATGTATAAATTCCAGGCCAGACATGTCACTAACTTTTAATTCCAAGCCAGACATGTCATTTATCTTTACATTCCAGGCCAGACATGTCATTTATCTTTACATTCCAAGCCAGCCATGTCATTTATCTTTACATTCCAACCAAACATGTCATTTAACGTTTACATTCCAAGCCGGACATGTCATTTAACTTTTATATTCCAAGCCAGACATATATCTTTTACATTGTAAGCCATTTACCTCTTCAATATCCAAAAATCTCAACGCTCCTGCCTTCAGCTCCAAGAAATCATTGACTTCTTTCTTTCTTTCAATAATTTTATCTTCAATTTCTTTAATTTTAAATGGATATTCCATTAAATTCTGAAAACAAATATTTCAATCATCAGGCATATGACAAGTGTTTTAAAGTTAGCATTTAATATGTTTTGTTTGGATTTAATATGATCAAGTTTCATATTTTGTTTGAATTTAATATTTTTTTATGAATTCAATACATCATTGTTACGGTGGATATTTAGAATAAATTGAAACTTAAAATGTATTCATTAAAAGTGTTGATTCCATTTATTGTATAGGGATGTCATGAAAGTACAATGATACTTCCCTGTTTTATGAACTGTTTACGTACATCTAACAACACTTTGTACTGTTTACGTACAACTAACAACACTATGAACTGTTTACGTACATCTAACAACACTTTGAACTGTTTACGTACATCTAACAACACTTTGAACTGTTTACGTACATCTAACAACACTTTGTACGGTTTACGTACATCTAACAACACTTTGTACTTACCTTATCAAGTTCAGCCAGAACCTTTTGTAGATTTTTGTAAACAAGTTTGGCAGAAACTAACCGGTTTTTACTTTCTTCAACTCGGACTTGTTGGCTGAGAAAAGACTACAGGCAAACTCATTATAATAAACTGTAGGTTATCTGAGAAATGACTTAAGACAGACTAATTAGGGCAGGGATTCTCAAAGAGGTAGATATCTAACCCCTGGGAGAGAAGAAACCATTGGGGAGGGGGGGGCTGTCGATCAGTTAAAATACGTGTGTGATGAAAGATTGTGGTCAGAAATATTTTGTTCATTTATTAGTTGTATAATAGCTGGGTCACTGACTGACAACGTTTTCTATGGTCGACTGAAGCATTTAATTAAAAAAAAATTAAACAGTTACGTAAATAATTATTTTATTTTAAGTAACTAAACATATTTGTGATAACAAGTGAGTATGCAAGGGGTAAGAAAACGTTGTCCAGTGGATCAGCGATGTATCAAGTAAATCAAGTCACGTTCAGTATTGGGGTAGGGCAGCACTTGTTGTATCAAGTAAATCAAGTCACATTCAGTATTGGGGTAGGGCAGCACTTGTTGTATCAAGTAAATCAAGTCCCATTCAGTATTGGGGTAGGGCAGCACTTGTTGTATCAAGTAAATCAAGTCCCATTCAGTATTGGGGTAGGGCAGCACTTGTTGTATCAAGTAAATCAAGTCCCATTCAGTATTGGGGTAGGGCAGCACTTGTTGTATCAAGTAAATCAAGTCCCATTCAGTACTGGGGTAGGGCAGCACTTGTTGTAGCAGTAGCAGCTTGAGAGGGTGACAACTGGGGCGATAGCATTACGACCGTACGTGAGTTGGGACCCAGCATTTGTTCTGCTAGTTGTGCGCAAAGCTAAAGCTCTCTCGTTAGCTTCATACTACTTGTATAGCCTCTTGTTGTCGTAGTCTTAGCAGTTAGAATATGTTCATTTAGTGCGACCTTGTATGAAGGCCAGGAGTGCGGAAGATATCTGACACCTCAGATCCACTAATAATGGCTTTCTAATGGCTTTCTACCTATAGCAGTATTTTTTTATTTCCATCCATCCTCTCTCAATTTTCTATCTTGCTCCACATATATCTTTCACGAGAAATTCACAGAATGTCTATTTTCAAAACCGCTGTACATATTTCAAGTGATTGACTATATGATTCCAGCTGTTGTACAGCTAATATAGAAACAATGTGTGTTATCTGTACAGCTTGACATGAAATTAAAGCCTTCTTTTGACACATAGGCCTATAAGAAGAAAATTGCCAAAACATTGATAACAACGAAGAAACAATATTCCAAGTGCTTAGTGTTTTCATGAAGATAGAAATACTCTTTAAAAAGTATTCTTTCTGTAACACTGACACTGGGTGTACGCATCTTGGTTGGATATCAAAAAGAAGTTTTCATCACATTGAAGGATAATTTAGAAAGATGAATTAGTTGTGCACTGCACTATCCACCAACATCATTTGGTTGCTAAAACCTTTCAGCAAGTGCCTGAATACAACTCCACTGTATGTAATTAAAGCGGTGAAAAGAATCAAATTCAATTCGTTAAGACAGATTATTTAAACAACATAGTTATGAAAATGATTATAATTTGATTGCTTGCTGATTGTTTCTGAAATCTGTTGGCTGTCAAAAGGCAACTGTTTGTCTCAATTTAACAGTCTATTGGACTCAGTGCTACAGTTCCTAGAAAAAAGAGGCGTTGATTTGATCCAAATTTATTTCTTCAAAAAATTACGTATTTAATGGATTTAATGGTAGTCAACAACTTAAAGATTTTGAACTAAATTTAATGAATCAAATATATGTTATTTTTTGCTTTATAACAAACTTGCTTATGTATAAACGCAATTTGGAGAAGTTAGTTTCCAAATGTACAAAAGAAGAAAATCAAATCGAAGTCATTCAGACTTTAAAAAAAATAGTTTGTTTGATTTTGAATTCATTTTTATTTGCTGAAACAGAAGGAATCTATAACTGTGTCCAGAAATCAATTGAATTATCAATCAATGAAGAAATAAACATACATTTAAATTCGATTATCAACAGTTCAGAAAACATATTCTTATAATACACCCTGGATTATGGTTTATAATGTAAAAGAAGTTCCTAACAGACTTTCAATCAACATTTTTAATGAAACGTGTATTGAGTGATGCCACTAAGTTATTAAAACAAGATAAACCATCTACAAGAAGTTGAACATGATCATTTAAGATTACTACTCAGAGCTGATATTCATACAAGAAGGTATCTGCACAAAGTTATCATTAGATGGAAGAGGAGATATTTGCTCGAACAAGAGGCGAAAGAACACGTGTGAGAACTACTGTATAGACTTAATGGCTCACACTGTGTGACTCCCATGTATAGACTTAATGGCTCACACTGTGTAACTCCCATTATAGATGTGTATTTCTACTGTATAGACTTAATGGCTCACACTGTGTAACTCCCATGTATAGACATAATGGCTCACACTGTGTGATTCCCATGTCTAGACTTAATGGCTCACACTGTGTGACTCCCATTATAGATGTGTGTTTCTACTGTATAGACTTAATGGCTCACACTGTGTGACTCCCATGTATAGACATAATGGCTCACACTGTGTAACTCCCATTATAGATGTGTGTTTCTACTGTATAGACTTAATGGCTCACACTGTGTGACTCCCATGTATAGACTTAATGGCTCACACTGTGTAGCTCCCATTATAGATGTGTGTTTCTACTGTATAGACTTAATGGCTCACACTGTGTAACTCCCATGTATAGACATAATGGCTCACACTGTGTAACTCCCATTATAGATGTGTGTTTCTACTGTATAGACTTAATGGCTCACACTGTGTAACTCCCATGTCTAGACTTAATGGCTCACACTGTGTAACTCCCATTATAGATGTGTGTTTCTACTGTATAGACTTAATGGCTCACACTGTGTGACTCCCATGTATAGACTTAATGGCTCACACTGTGTTACTCCCATGTATAGACTTAATGGCTCACACTGTGTAACTCCCATGTATAGACTTAATGGCTCACACTGTGTGACTCCCATTATAGATGTGTGTTTCTACTGTATAGACTTAATGGCTCACACTGTGTGACTCCCATGTATAGACTTAATGGCTCACACTGTGTGACTCCCATTATAGATGTGTGTTTCTACTGTATAGACTTAATGGCTCACACTGTGTGACTCCCATTATAGATGTGTGTTTCTACTGTATAGACTTAATGGCTCACACTGTGTGACTCCCATGTATAGACTTAATGGCTCACACTGTGTGACTCCCATGTATAGACTTAATGGCTCACACTGTGTAACTCCACTGTCTAGACTTAATAGATCACACTGTGTGACTCCCTTGCTAGACTTAATGGATCACACTGTGTGACTCCCATGTCTAGACTTAATGGATCACACTGTGTGACTCCCATGTCTAGACTTAATGGATCACACTGTGTGACTCTCATGTCTAGACTTAATGGATCACACTGTGTGACTCCCATGTCTAGACTTAATGGCTCACACTGTGTAACTCCCATGTCTAGACTTAATGGCTCACACTGTGTAACTCCCATGTATAGACTTAATGGCTCACACTGTGTAACTCCCATGTATAGACTTATTGGCTCACACTGTGTAACTCCCATTATAGATGTGTGTTTCTACTGTATAGACATAATGGATCACACTGTGTAACTCCCATGTCTAGACTTAATGGCTCACACTGTGTAACTCCCATTATAGATGTGTGTTTCTACTGTATAGACTTAATGGCTCACACTGTGTAACTCCCATGTATAGACATAATGGCTCACACTGTGTGACTCCCATGTCTAGACTTAATGGCTCACACTGTGTGACTCCCATGTATAGATTTAATGCCTCACACTGTGTAATTCCACTGTCTAGACTTAATGGCTCACACTGTGTGACTCCCATTAAAGATGTGTGTTTCTATGACTCAGCTTTTGTTACACCTTACGTTTGCAAATATATGTTTGTACATCGTAAATTCACAAATCTGTGTTTGTATACATCATATTCTATGTTTTTATTCACTTTTCATTATAATTTTGTGTTCTTAGACATCATATTCTAATGTTAGTATTTGTATATATCTAATTCTGATAATGGTATACCTTACATTCTAATGTCTGTGTTTGTATACCTAACATTCCAATGTGTGTATACCTAACATTCTAATGTTTGTTTACCTCACATTCAAATTTGTGTATACCTCACAATTGATGTTTGTGTTTTTATATTTCACATTCCAATGTTTGTGTTTGTATACCGCACATTCTAATGTTTGTGTTTGTATACCTCACATTCTAATGTTTGTGTTTATATACCTCACATTCACGGTGAAACTCCTCCTCTGAACGAACTTTCTCCTCCACTGCCCTCGCCAGTTCCTCCTCTTGGAATTTCTTTAAGTACTCCCTCTGTTCCCGCTTGTAGTCTTGTTTCATTAATCTTTTCCCATATTTGAACAGCTTATTGTCATTTTTAACTATGGATGTCTACCTCGGATAAAACAATAACCTCGACTTGATGACCAGTTTATGTTATGTTATCTAAACTAAATATTTTCTTACATTAGTTGCACTAATTAAAATAAGTAATTTAATATTGTTTAGTATTATTTGAGTAAAAATATCAAAGTCTATAATCAAGCCAAGGAAAAACGACTATTTCCATATAAAAATGTAAATGCCATCTTCTTCATCTTTAGTTATCATTTGTACTCATATAAAGTTTAGCCTCTGTTTATTTAAATATATTTCTCCAGAGTTGATGACTGCCTTCCGGGCACGCTATTTGAATAACATCACATAATATTTATTAAACATTATATGTATACATGGTGGAGAAGAAAAATACAATGTTTATATAGTACTAGTAGTTGCCCGTTGCATTCGCAACTAAAGGTTTTATCTCAATAAAATGTTTAATATGAGAATAATCATGTCATAGACAGAGGCGTCTGCTAATTCGATTACGTTCACAATCCATCAACGAACGCGCTCGCTAGTGACCTAGTCTTATAATTTGTTTACGTTTGACGATGTTAAAATGCTATCTGTTGTAATAAAAATTAAATTAATTTGAATGATATTATATATTATAATTATTATTTAATATTTGGAACTTTTACATTTCATAATAAAAAACCACAGAAAATATTTAAAACTGTAGATTTAAAAAAAAAAAATCGAATCGAGACACGGGCATGACGCCATTTTGAATTTTTGTTTTCGTTGGTCACGTGATTTCTTTATCATATACTATTGTTTTATTTATTTCTGCCATATGCACAGCCGACGGCTTTTACGGAGGTCGTTTATTTATAGAACGGATTCCCCACACGAACGGACGGAAGCGTCCCGGACTTAGCTGCTTTATAAGTTAGATGTGCAACAATTCTCAAACAACGTAACCTAAAATTTATAAGTTCGTGTAAAGAGGTAGTTTTATTTTATTGTTTTAAATATTTTTTTATAAAGAACTGATTTTCATTAATTTTAGTAAACTATTATTTTATTATTCTTGTTTTGAAAACTACTGCTCTTCATCAAAAAAAAAAGTTCTCACTTTTACTTCTTAAGTAGAAAATGAGTGACAATACAACATTTAGATCTTGTAAATATTCTAGCTAGTAATAAAGAAACTACGATATTGACAATGATATAGATCTCAGTTTTCACCAATCCAACAGGGTCATTTCATAACTTTGTATTGAATTTTGTTTACCTCTTACATTATATTGTGTTTACCTCTTACATTACATTGTGTTTACCTCTTACATTACATTGTGTTTACCTCTTGCATTACATTGTGTTTACCTCTTACATTACATTGTGTTTACCTCTTACATTACATTGTGTTTACCTCTTGCATTACATTGTGTTTACCTCTAACATTACATTGTGTTTACCTCTTACATTACATTGTGTTTACCTCTTGCATTACATTGTGTTTACCTCTTGCATTATATTGTGTTTACCTCTTGCATTACATTGTGTTTACCTCTTACATTACCTGGTGTTTACCTCTTACATTACATTATCATCAAATTACAGTGTCATCAAAATGTTAGAGTTAAAAAAAAATTAAATGATCTAGCATCACATTAATGATTATCAACGTTAAGAGAAATGCCGTTAATCCACAGTAAGATCATATTAATCAACTTACAGTAAGATCATATTAATCAACTTACAGTAAGATCACATTATCAACTTACAGTAAGATCACATTAATCAACTTACAGTAAAATCACATTAATCAACTTACAGTAAGATCACAATAATCAACTTACAGTAAGATCACATTAATCAACTTACAATAAGATCACATGAATCAACTTACAGTAAGATCACATGAATCAACTTACAGTAAGATCACATTAATCAACTTACAGTAAGATCACATTAATCAACTTACAGTAAAATCACAATAATCAACTTATAGTAAGATCACAATAATCAACTTACAGTAAGATCACATTAATCAACTTATAGTAAGATCACATTAATCAACTTACAGTAAGATCACATTAATCAACTTACAGTAAGATCACATTAATCAACTTACAGTAAGATCACATTAATCAACTTACAGTAAGATCACATTAATCAACTTACAGTAAGATCACATTAATCAACTTACAGTAAGATCACATTAATCAACTTACAGTAAGATCACATTAATCAACTTACAGTAAGATCACATTAATCAATTTACAGTAAGATCACATTAATCAACTTACAGTAAGATCACATTAATCAACTTACAGTAAGATCACATTAATCAACTTACAGTAAGATCACATTAATCAACTTACAGTAAGATCACATTATTCAACTTACAGTAAGATCACATTAATCAACTTACAGTAAGATCACATTAATCAACTTACAGTAAGATCACATTAATCAACTTACAGTAAGATCACATTAATCAACTTACAGTAAGATCACATTAATCAACTTACAGTAAGATCACATTATTCAACTTACAGTAAGATCACATTAATCAATTTACAGTAAGATCACATTAATCAACTTACAGTAAGATCACATGAATCAACTTACAGTAAGATCACATTAATCAACTTACAGTAAGATCACATTAATCAACTTACAGTAAGATCACATTATTCAACTTACAGTAAGATCACATTAATCAACTTACAGTAAGATCACATTAATCAACTTACAGTAAGATCACATTATTCAACTTACAGTAAGATCACATTAATCAATTTACAGTAAGATCACATTAATCAACTTACAGTAAGATCACATGAATCAACTTACAGTAAGATCACATTAATCAACTTACAGTAAGATCACATTAATCAACTTACAGTAAGATCACATTATTCAACTTACAGTAAGATCACATTAATCAACTTACAGTAAGATCACATTAATCAACTTACAGTAAGATCACATTAATCAACTTACAGTAAAATCACATTATTTAACTTACAGTAAGATCACATTAATCAACTTACAGTAAGATCACATTAAACAACTTACAGTAAGATCACATTATTCAACTTACAGTAAGATCACATTAATCAATTTACAGTAAGATCACGTGAATCAACTTACAGTAAGATCACGTTAATCAACTTACAGTAAGATCATATTAATCAACTTACAGTAAGATCACATTAATCAACTTACAGTAAGATCACATTAATCAACTTACAGTAAGATCACACTAATCAACTTACATTAAGATCACATTAATCAACTTACAGTAAGATCACATTAATCAACTTACAGTAAGATCACATTAATCAACTTACAGTAAGATCACATTATTCAACTTACAGTAAGATCACATTAATCAACTTACAGTAAGATCACATTAATCAACTTACAGTAAGATCACATTAATCAACTTACAGTAAGATCACATTAATCAACTTACAGTAAGATCACATTATTCAACTTACAGTAAGATCACATTAATCAATTTACAGTAAGATCACGTGAATCAACTTACAGTAAGATCACATTAATCAACTTACAGTAAGATCACATTATTCAACTTACAGTAAGATCACATTAATCAACTTACAGTAAGATCACATTAATCAACTTACAGTAAGATCACATTAATCAACCTACAGTAAGATCACATTAATCAACTTACAGTAAGATCACATTAATCAACTTACAGTAAGATCACATTATCAACTTACAGTAAGATCACATTATCAACTTACAATAAGATCACATTAATCAACTTACAGTAAGATCACATTTCATCATGGGAAGTTTCTCATTGTTAGGGCGACTTTCAAAAATCTTGGTGTTAATTGCTCTTGTCATCTGAGGTAAAGATGACATTTGTAATTACACTTCATAGGTAAAGATGATATTTGTAATTACACTTCATAGGTAAAGATGATATTTGTAATTACACTTCATAGGTAAAGATGATATTTGTAATTCAAATGACAAAGTTTTGTTATTTATTAATGTCTGAAACCTTTCCTCCACATATAAAGTAATTAGCGCAGGTCTACATGATATTTTTGTTATTATCTTATGAATGAATTAACATAAATTATATTCTTCCGGTTGATACAATTACTGAGATTGTACATATTTTAAGATGGCCATTATCTTATTGAAAAATGCACCTGTTTATGTAGAAAACATCACAACTTTAGTATTACAGTTCTAAAATATTCTCCATAAAAAAAAAAAAAGTTTTTATAGGCCAATTTTGAATGTGTTCTTCAAATAACAAAATGCCTCACGTTGTTCTGTCTGCGGGTCATAAATCGAAGACAATCGTTGCCAATACGTAATGCATTTCTCTTCTCTCTGTTCCCGTTAACAACCCGCTCCATTTCATCCACATAAACTTTCCTGTCGATTTCTGGAGAAGTAACAAACACAATTCAGTTACACACATGACATAATAAGTTCAGTCATAAACATGACATAGTGCAGTCACATACATGATATAGTCAGTTCAGTCACACACATGGCTTGGTCAGTTAAGTCATACACATGACATAATCAGTTCAGTCATACACAGTTACAAGACATACACGGCTCATTGAATTACACCGGACAACATAACTATATCATCTATAAATTCAATTACAATTATCTAATTATAATATAGGCTCGAAGTGTTCAATATTTATGTATTTACAATCAATACATACTTGTAATTTAAGACTCTATAAACATACGATCATGGAGGAAGATACAAAATAATCTTCACTATAAATGTTTGAACTAATTTATTTATATGACCTCTCATTAAATTACTTGTAAAACTGACCCAAACATTGATTAGGATTTATACAATTTTTATTTTTTTTTTATTTTCAACAAAATGTTTATTCAAAATCTGATCCTTAATATTTAGTTTGACTTAATGTAGGCTATATTAAAATCTACCGTATTCTGTTTCTATCTCCATTCAACTTATAAGTTAGGAATGAATAATTACAAGAAAAAATAGTCATATTATTAATTTCTAAATCTTAAATTGATTCGTAAAATATATATTTGAAAGACTTAAAATTCGTTCGTTATGTGCCATCTGATACTGAGAGACTTCATTCCGATTGTTTAAATGTCATGTGATATATTTAACAGACTTACTTTTGATTCTGATTGTTTAAATGTCATGTAATATATTTAACATACCTACTTTTGATTCTGATTGTTTAAATGTCATCTGATATATTTAACAGACTTACTTTTGATTCTGATCTTTTCCCGTAGGACAGCAACGTCCAGACTTTCCTTTTTATTGTGCATCATTTTGGTTTGGAGGTTGAAGTTCACAAACTGACTGGACAGAAAGGTCAAAGATCAATGTTTAAAGTAAGGCAACAAATGTGTTCAATTATTACTTTTATAAGTTGATAAAATGTGATAAAAGTGAAAGTTAGCTTCAATAATACACACATATATTACAGTAACTAAGTCAGCCAGAAGGAAGACATTCCGCCAGCACTACACACGGATATTACAATTCATTCAGAAAAAAGGCACATATTTTTTTAAAGCATTATTTAAATAAATGGAACATAATCTTTAAGTATCCAAAAATGGTCCCTTAAGTTGAAAACATTGCAATGGAGAAAGAGAACAGCCCTGTTCAATAAATTTTTAAATAGTATAAATCAGTGTCAACAACCGATACATCGATGTATTATTTTTATATTGATTTCATTATTAATGCAAAAACGAGTTTAATACGTATTTTGGATCACGTGACATTAACAAATCAACTGTTTGTTAACGGTGTCTGCCCCACAACTACACAGGCGCAGGGCGAAATGATGGGTGCAGAACCAGGTCCGGTGTGCTTGATGTTAGATATGTCATTGTATTATGTCATCTCCATGGCAACAACAGTATATTTGACGGAGAGAAAAAAACTTCCATTGAATGCTATGTTGATCCTATGTTGATCCTATGTTGATCCTAGGTGATACTATGTTGATTTATTTGTCTCAGCTACATCAAATTTTAAAAATATAAAACAATATTTAAATAATTTAATATTTTTAAAGTTTTATGTTTCTTAAGCTTATCCCTGGTTTACATAGGCCTACACCTTTATTATTATCAAAATAATATTACGATAAGAACGCCTTGTTATATGGCGTCAGTATTAATTAATTAGCCAGTATCAAACACATAGAAATAAATAAACAATGGGTAGTAGGTTTGCATTGGCCTTTTCAAGTTTTTTTGAAAGTTTGGTTAAATCTGGCTCATAACTTGTTATCTGGCTCATAACTTGTTATCTGGCTCATAACTTGTTATCTGGCTCATAACTTGTTATCTGGCTCATATCTTGTTATCTGGCTCATAACTTGTTATCTGGCTCATAACTTGTTATTTTCAGTTTCGAATACACCTCTATATTTTTTTTTTAGTTGGCTTCTTAATTGACATTGTATTATATTCATACAAGAGAACGCTTGCTTGCATGAACACGTCGACCCAAAGATCTTCACCTACTTCTTCACCTCACTGTACCACTCTGGTAGACTCTTCCATGGGTCAAATATGAGTGCCTCAACTCGCGGTATTTCTATTAGATCTGTCCAATAGTGCAGCACAACATGCTTGCTTTTCTGGACCTCCCCACTCTTCTAACTTGCTCTTGAGTTCTGTGAACTTTCCACTCTACAAGTGTTTGGATGTCAAATCCAGCAATTGCAGTTGAAGCAAACCGGCATCAATTCTAAATGACTCAATGTTAATATAATTTGTATTTGTATTGAGAGAACTAAGATGAATTAATATGAACGCCAGAGTACTTGCATTTGTTTTGAATTGCTCAAATATCTCAGCGAATCTATTCCTCATTTTGTCTATAGTCATGATAAAATCATTCGTGTCAATAGTTGTTTTTTTTTAAATAGCAAGGCGCTTTCTGTATAATTTATATTCTTTGGTGCTTTATACGATGATATATTATAACGTAAAATTTGTTGAATTCCTTAACTATCTCGGTAAAATGAATCCACATATGGTTACTGGACCTATCAGTCTTCTGCAACACTTACTGCCTCAGATTTTGGAAAAGATTTAATTTACCGTTCTACAGGTCTTCGACAAAAAGAAATAATTTATTTTCGAAAAAAAACATTTCTTCAAGTATTGCATTGGTTGGGTTTTCTTTTACTTGCATTTTACATTTAGCTCATTTAGTTTCTTTATGATATCTACCATGAAGTTGAACTTTTGCAGCCATTTTTCTTCTTCTAATTCAGGATAGACAATGCCTTTTCCATTTAGAATTTTTTTTATTTTATTTTACTCAAGCAAGAAGCAAAACGTTTCAATAAGTTATCCCTGGAAAGCCATCGCACTTTGTGGAAGGCATCAATTCGACATCGAAAGAGCATCAAATTGACATCGAAAGAGCCGCATGTGGCTCGCGAGCCGCTGGTTGCCGACTCTGGGCTAGGGAATTGTCTTCCGCCGGAACACACTCACTCCAACCCATGTCGGCTAGGGAAATGTCTCCCCTCCCCCCACGCACACACTCCGTAGTAGTTATACAGTAAGTATTTACAACATCAGTAGTCATTACATCCGTAGTCATACCATCAGTAGTCATTACATCAGTAGTCATACAGTCAGTAGTCTTTACATCTGTAGTCATTACATCCGTAGTCATACCATCAGTAGTCATTACATCAGTAGTCATAGCATCATTACATCCGTAGTCATACCATCAGTAGTCATTATATCAGTAGTCATACCATCAGTAGTCATACTGTTAGTAGTCATAATGTCAGAAGCCATACCATCATTAGTCATAATGTCAGAAGCCATACCATCATTAGTCATAATGTCAGAAGCCATATCATCAGTTGTCATACCATAAGTAGTAATACGGTAAGTAATCATACTGTCTGTAGCCAAACTGTCAGTAGTCTTATAATTGCATTTTTTTAACATTTTCCAAAACAGCGCAAAAGAAAACTAAAAATCGGAGAATTGTAACGTTACTTCCACCAATGTACTGGACCATGTCATGTACACAATATTACATACTACTTCCACCAATGTACTCGACCATGTCATGTACACAATAGTAATACTACTTCCACCAATGTACTCGAACATGTCATGTACTCAATAGTACATACTACTTCCACCAATGTACTCGACCATGTCATGTACACAATAGTACATAATTGTCATTAATTTCTTAATTGTGCATTATTGTGCATGAACTCATCGCCACGAAAAAAGAAAATGGGGGGAAGGAGGTGATATTTCTTAGTAACAAGCACAAAATAGTTCACTAATTACACCTGCTCTCTAGTTCACTAATTACACCTGCTCTCTAGTTCACTAATTACACCTGCTCTCTAGTTCACTAATTACACCTGCTCTCTAGTTCACTAATTACACCTGCTCTCTAGTTCACTAATTACACCTGCTCTCTAGTTTACTAATTACACCTGCTCTCTAGTTCACTAATTACACCTGCTCTCTAGCTCACTAATTACACCTGCTCTCTAGTTCACTAATTACACCTGCTCTCTAGTTCACTAATTACACCTGCTCTCTGTAAGCTTTATGTTAGAGTTACGTTTACTCTAGCAATGTTTTAAGCCGACTTCTATGAACCTAGTGTAGGGTAAGTGTAACTCTCGCGTGGGGGGCACCATAGGCGCCGGGCCCGATGTGTAGAAATAACTCTAATCAGTCTAAACCCGGCCATGTATAAAAGTGTTTGGGTATTTGTTTACTTACCTAATTTATATCTAGGCAATGTCAGGGAATGGAGGACATTAAATTGGAAACACAATTCTTTTACATTGACGTATTGTCGTTTATGGTTGTTATTTTTTTTTTTAGCTTGCCTATGTCTAGGACGCTAAAGACAGAATCATTTCCGGTCGATGAATAGTATCAAACGGTACATAGTACTGTTCTTTCGGAAATAACAAGCGGAAATTAATCTCACTCGGAGTAACTGTGACCAATATACACAACATCTTAGCTGTCAAAAATAATTATTGTTAACAGCAAATATTCATTGAATAGATCTATGCATGACTTCGTTCATTGAATGAATCTATACATGACTTCGTTCATTGAATAGATCTATGCATGACTTCGTTCATTGAATGAATCTATACATGACTTCGTTCATTGAATGAATCTATACATGACTTCGTTCATTGAATGAATCTATACATGACTTCGTTCATTGAATGAATCTATGCATGACTTCGTTCATTGAATGAATATATACATGACTTCGTTCATTGAATGAATATATACATGACCTCGTTCATTGAATGAATCTATGCATGATTTCGTTCATTGAATGAATCTATACATGACTTGATATAATTTACTGGATAATCATAACAATGTTTAGAATTATTTTAATTAAAACAATCTTTTAATAAACATTTAATAATATACAGTTTAATTAGACACAATTTATTAATTAGACACGATTTATTAATTAGACTCAATTTATTAATTTTACTTAATTCAATAAATTTCAGGATTCTTATGTATGAATGTATTTTGTCAATGTGGCCAGACATTAACAGTTCGAGACAACAAGGTCGATATGTTGAGTATATGTTGATTATAGCGGAGTAATGGTTTATTAATGTTAATAGTAGGTCCTACTCTTCTCAAAACTCATTAATCCTTTACCACAGTAGAAATGTTCAGTTAGCACCAATAAATGAATTAATCCTATGAAGTAATAAATATCTAGGGCCTCTCCATACTTTAGTTCATTAGGGTATAAAACCCACGGGTGGCACCCTCTAAAGGCGTCTAACCTCCCTTTTCAAAGGATTTTAATAAAAAAGAATACCTTCTAAGCTCTGAATGTAATTTTGTAATACCGAAATTCTTTTAAAATTTCTGATCCCAGCTATTGTTATAACTTTAACAATTCTTAAACTCAATTGTCTGTTGAAAAATTTTACGAAAAGTTCTTAGACAAAAATGATCGTTAAGAAAACACGACGGGTAAGTTTCAGAAAGATTTAACAAATACCTGAAGTTTTGTAATTGTCTATTGACCCTATCCACTATGTTGGTCAAGAGCACGGCGTAGGACAACGATTTGAGACACTTTCTGATGGAATTAAAGTTTATGGCACTACAGCCATTTGATTTCTGCCAAAAGACTGGTGAAGATTGTCACGGGCCCCTTGCAGGAGCAATTTTCCGCCCGCCACACTAATCGCAGACCTTTATCTAGCTGATAAAGCTTCCTGAGTGAGTCATTTTTGGCATCTACCGTTTGAAAAGTGTGAAACCTTAACAAATATTACAATATTTTAACTACACATTTATGTTGAATCAGAGGGTAGATCATTTCCTTCATCTTTTGATTTTAACGTATATTGTGTCCTCACACATTTTTACGTATGTTTTTCCTCACACATTTTTACGTATTTTGTGCCCTCACACATTTTTTAATTTTCTCTACGATTAAGTCTGGGATATCCATCCTTTGTATATCATTGTCTGTAGCCCTTGCTATGGTTTCATTTTGCATACTCTATATGGCCCCATATCATAAAAATCATCATTCATGTAGTGGTTTGAGATATGCACATACTGTGCAGTGACTGGCTGACTTAGTCAAACATTGACAATAATCTTCATTGATTAAAGTTGCTATATTTGGTGGTCCACTGCAGTTTGACACGTAAAAATCATAACTTATTTTTTTTTACTTTATTTCATCAATCTGACCTTATCATGTACTTATGAAAATAACGCCTAATGAGCAGTTTGAAATATACGACGAAAAATTGTAGATTTATAAATCCAGGCTTGCGGAGCCGCCAAATTTTTTTCGGCTCCGGCTTCCACAAATTTGACGGCTCCGGCACGGCTCCGGCTCCCTATTAAGCTAGTATCACACGAGACAAATTTTTTTTTTAATTGCGCCACGCAAACATGCCGCTTATAAAAAGTTTTGCGAATTTAGCCGCGTCCACCCCCAAAGTCAGGAACTTGAAAAATATACGCATGTCGGTTTTACTAAAAACAAACCATTTCAGTGCATCCAGAATCATTCATATCATTAT
The DNA here is from genome assembly GCA_021962125.1 of Bulinus truncatus. Lineage (NCBI taxonomy): Eukaryota > Metazoa > Mollusca > Gastropoda > Planorbidae > Bulinus > Bulinus truncatus. Next base: position 4,095,661 of record JAGDYQ010000059.1, read on the forward strand.
TTTAGACCGAGGTTTCACTAGTAGCCATTTTCATAAGTAATAAAAAGTTATTTCAATGATCAAATTAGCAAATAGTAAAATGATACATTATTTAAAATATTTTAAAGACTTCAGTATTTATATTTATTATTTATAAATTCGAAGTGACTATTCGGACCCGGGTACCAATAAACTCCGATTTTTATTCGGACCCCGTCCCAATAAAGTCTGATTGTTATTCGAACCCATGTCAAATATGCACTTAGCTTAGCTGTACATAGACTTTATTATTGTTTTTTTGTTTATTTGTTTTATAATTGTTTGAATTGTATGATTTCATCGTTACTCAGTGTCTAGGGTTCCACTAAGCGGACTCTGTATTATTATTTGTTCGGGTTCCGTCTAATAAAGTTTAAATATAGCTAAGCTAAGTGCATATTTGCCACGGATCCGAATAACAATCGGATTTTATTGGGACCCGGGTCTGAATAGCCACAGCCTTATAAATGTATCTACTCTATTTCAGATATTCTGTTTATAATAAAATTGTTAAATACAGAAAGCGACAATTTTGTTTTTAGTCTATTACAAATTCGCGGTCAAATAATAATACGAAATGACGCGATCTATTTGTCGTCGTAGTAAAAATTTATTTTAAATGATTGATACAATTATTCTATGAAATAAAACTGTTTTAACTTTATGTATAACAAAATAACATGCCATTAAAATAAAATTCGGAGGGTAAACAAGATTTAAAACGAACACAAAACGATTCCCCATTAAAGATTTCTTTTGGTGATGTGCGTGCACGCTATCATTTAAATGCTATTACTGTTGTGGCGTTCGTAAAAATGACAACATTTCAAATTGTAGGAGGCAAACAATCAAACAAATTTTCAATTTTGAAGCTAAAAAAAAATCTGCTGTAAAAAAAATTCAACATTTTTGGAGCCGTGGAGCCGCCAGATTATTTTGGCCCCGGTTCCGGCTCCAGCAAAAAGTAGCGGCTCCCGGCTCCTCGGCTCCGGCTCCGCAAGTCTGTTTATAACTTCTAAAGGGCCACAACGGATTCTTAAATTGAAGGGACAGGCCAATAGCAGACGACAGGAGTGTTTATAATACTTTATATGAACTAACATACATTAAATGTAAACGTGTTCGATATAGATGAACGGAGGAGAGTGTACTGCTGGTCGAATCAAACAGGACGTACTTGACCTGTTGGCTGTAGATTGACCATGTCTTGTCAAGAGGCTAATAAATGTTTTCAAAATGACAATTTCTGCGCCCCATCTAGTTCGGCACCCTGTGTGGTCGTACTACCCTTCCAACGCTTCTGACTATACGGCATGTCATTAAATATTTATCCGCGATAAAACGAATGACTATAAATAGTTTTAGTAAAATGAAAAATATGGAAAAAGAAGACTGGAATATAATTATAATAAAAAAAAATATTTTTTTATTGCTATATGTATGATGTAAGGCAGTTATCTATCAGTGGTGTAACTAGGGTAAAGGTCACCCGGGGCGGTCCATTCAAATGTCACCCCACACGACCCTTTGCTGAATGCTTAGGTGTAGCTAAATTTTCCTACATACCTCTAAGCTGTACTTTACTCTACTGACCGGTACGTTACTGCTTACATATATGATCCAAGACAAAATCCGAATCCAATACCACAAAACAAATAGTTCAAATCCAAAGATTTTTAAAATGCAACTTTTCACTTTCAGAACATTTAAATGCAAAACACGACAATGCACAGTTCAAAAGAAAGTCCTTCGACACTATAGTCCTAGAAGGAATGTCTTCTAGTTTTCATTGTGGCAAACAGGTCTATGACATCGTCAAAATCTATTTGTTTTGTAAGCTCGCGTTCAATAGACAGAACAACCAGAACCGACAATCTCACAATCTCGACTGGCTCATGGTTGACCGAAGGTAATGTTTTATAAGTTTCATTTTGCAGAAACTTCTTTCACACGATGCCACAGAAACACATATTGTCTAAAATAATCTTAGAGTCTGCGTAAGATATGGCAATGATTCAAAAAGTCCAACCAGATGATAAACCGTAGGAATTGCAGTACAATCCAGTGCTTGACCTCTTCCAAGTTTATTTCCTCTGCTTGTACGTGTCGCCTTAAACGTGGAATTTTCTAGACAAAGGTCATCTTTAGCTCATCATACACAGCTGTGAGCTTGGTATCAGACAACTGTTTTTCTTCGTCGTTGGCACAAATAATATGGTCTGGCTGAGCGGCAGCAAAAGTCAGCAAAATGTCATACACTGCATTTCCTCTCGTATCTAAAACCATATGAAAACGGTCCAGACAATCTAACATTACTCTCTTGGTCTCCTGCTCCAATGACAATCCAGCATCTCTTGCCTACTCTCCTGGTAATCTTCTCTTCCTTATGATTCTCTTCTCTGTAGGGATATCTAGTTCTTTATATTTCGCAAGTGCCTGCTGGACGGCATTGTCAACAAACTTCGTACGATGCTCTTCCACAAAGACCTTGAAATCCATTAGTTTGGTTGCAACCATGTCCACACTAATACCTGGTGTTTGAATGTACTTCCGTGCTAAATTGTCTTCTTGTAAAATGTCAACCCAGAAAAACAAGAACGAAATGAAAGAAAAGTCGCATATAGCTGGCAACAGATTGTGCGCAGTGCCTCTTGTCTCGACACTTTCTTCGACATCACACAGAGCTTCAATGGCTTCCACAAACTGGTTAAACTTCTCTATCACTTGCTTCACTGCATCAGCATGTGCACTCCAGCGAGTTGTCTCTTCACCGTTAGACCCTTGTATTTTTTCTAGTACATCCCAACGATCGTTCGACAGAGCAAAATGTGTACAGCGCCTCAAGACTTCCAAAAAACGTTACACAAGACGGATTGTTAGCAAACAAATGTTTGCCACAAAGGTTCAATGAATGATTCAAACAAGGTAAAAAAAATTGCCTTCGAATTAGTGTCTTTGATCTTTTGTTGCACACCACCGTGGATTCCAGCCATGCTTGCCCTTGACTGGACATAACTGAATATCCAGTCAATTCGTTTTCTAGTTTCTCGAGGTTATCGCCAGTCAATGCAGTAGCTGTTTTACCTTTCAGATGAAAAATCCCAGGAATGACTCCAACTGTACCACCGCTGATGTGTACAATGTACATATCTAATTACGGTTGACATGTGATCGGTATGCAAAACGTCCGGTCACATTTCCTGTGTTGGTTGGGTTTTTATAACAATTCTATTTTCGGACTATTTTCGCTCCTTAGCCTGGATGAAAACTTTTGTTGGAGGTGACATAGTGTCACCCTCCATATGCTGTCAACCGGTGACATAGTGTCACCCTCCATATGCTGTCAACCGGTGACATAGTGTCACCCTCCATATGCTGTCAACCGGTGGCATAGTGTCACCCTCCATATGCTGTCAACCGGTGACATAGTGTCACCCTCCATATGCTGTCAACCGGTGACAAAGTGTCACCCTCCATATGCTGTCAACCGGTGACATAGTGTCACCCTCCATATGCTGTCAACCGGTGACATAGTGCCACCCTCCATATGCTGTCAACCGGTGACATAGTGCCACCCTCCATATGCTGTCAACCGGTGACATAGTGCCACCCTCCATATGCTGTCAACCGGTGACATAGTGCCACCCTCCATATGCTGTCAACCGGTGACATAGTGCCACCCTCCATATGCTGTCAACCGGTGACATAGTGCCACCCTCCGTATGCTGTCAACCGGTGACATAGTGTCACCCTCCGTATGCTGTCAACCGGTGACATAGTGTCACCCTCCGTATGCTGTCAACCGGTGACATAGTGTCACCCTCCGTATGCTGTCAACCGGTGACATAGTGTCACCCTCCATATGCTGTCACCCGGGGCGGTCCGCCCCCTCGCCCCCCTCCCCCCCCTTAGCTACGCCAATGTTATCTATTATATACACATCTATGGTCTTTGGCCGTAACGGGAATGTTCGAATGCCATTGCGCAACTTTAGTTCGTATTGTCTAAAGCCTACTGTATCTTTTATTATTACAGAAAAATATTACATAGAGTTAGAATAGTTTTATAGCTAAAATCGCAATAATGAAATTAATTTGAGACATGTGTTGTTCAGAGTTATTAAAATGAATGTTTCGCTAGATCATGTCAACATTCCTAAGGCCAGTAGAATCGGCTGTAATATTTTACATCTTAAAACACATTGAACCGGTTTTAGATTTCTCAATGAGCTCATGTCCACACAAATATTTTGACTGATTCATATATTAGGCAATTTCCAAAATCTAATTTATTCTTGTTTCAAAATAGTAATGGATAAAAATAGTTCCAAAAGAGTTTAATTTAAATTGTAAACTGTATATAAATTTCATATAAAATATGCATTATTAATATTCTAGACACCATCAATTTATTAAAATGATAGAACCGTAGAAGAATATAATTTAGCAAATTATATTAGAATTGTAGATTTTATGAAATCAAAGATCGCTTAATATTTTTTAAAACTAGTGTTGGAGTCTTTAACCAAAAGAATGACATAGTTGACGACAAAAAATCAGTACAATTCCCCCCCCCCCTTTTTTTCCTCCATGTCAACAACTGACATCTTTTCTCAGGCCCCTTCCATCCCCTAAGTTGTTGACGTCATTAATTGATGATCGCTTACATTTATATAGAATATTTCAATAATCTTTGTGCTGTGTATAAAGAATTGTAAAACATAAACATCACTCTACGTTTACGAATTCTAAAGTATAGTTGTATTTTGAGAAAACATTTCCTTTAAAGAAAATATTTTGGTTTCCATTTTGTTCGTGTCGGAGCATTTGAGTCTGAATCCTTTAAATTGCTTCTAGGGGAAATAACTGTTCTTTTTATAAATACATGTATATTTGAAGTAGCCTCCCGTCTCTTTAAGAAATCTAGAAAAATGTATTTCTAACAGTAATATTTAATGGCAATATGTCTTTCTCAATTGCAGTTTAAATTGCAGTTTGTTGTTTTATGTAAACAGTTCTTATTAGTCAACAAATCTAAGTTATGTTTTAATTGCCAAAAAAAAAAAGAGATCTTACATTCTATAAATACAGCTGATAATTTTATAGTTTACACCAGATGTACAATGTTAACATGGTATAGTTTAGACCAACTGCACAATGTGGTTTAGTTACTATGTTTCGATCATTAATTCGCAGATACATATCCACCATTGGTGACAGTTAATAATGTCTACTCTCAACTCAATGTGATGAACTCTGCTAATGTCCACATCGTGCGCTGGTCATATGCATCAATGGTAGTTAGGTGGTATATAACAAATGGAGCGCATTTATCTCACTCAGGTCATGGTGACCGGGCGACTTGCTGGCGACTATCTGGGTGTTCACTACTAAAACTATGTTCAAGGCTGGTAGTGGCAGAAAGTGGCTTGTTTGGAGACTTCAAGTTGTGAGTAGATTGCTTATAATCAATTTACAAGTAGTTTTCTGCGATTGTTCGTAAGTAAACTTTGGACCTGTATAAATATGTTAACTACACCCAGCACACTTACAATAACTTCACCCAACATGTAAACAACACACCTGTATAAATATGTTAACTACACCCAGCACACTTACAATAACTTCACCCAACATGTAAACAACACACCTGTATAAATATGTTAACTACACCCAGCACACTTACAATAACTTCACCCAACATGTAAACAACACACCTGTATAAATATGTTAACTACACCCAGCACACTTACAATAACTTCACCCAACATGTAAGCAACACACCTGTATAAATATGTTAACTACACCCAGCACACTTACAATAACTTCACCCAACATGTAAACAACACACCTGTATAAATATGTTCACTACACCCAGCACACTTACAATAACTTCACCCAACATGTAAACAACACACCTGTATAAATATGTTAACTACACCCAGCACACTTACAATAACTTCACCCAACATGTAAACAACACACCTGTATAAATATGTTAACTACACCCAGCACACTTACAATAACTTCACCCAACATGTAAACAACACACCTGTATAAATATGTTAACTACACCCAGCACACTTACAATAACTTCACCCAACATGTAAACAACACACCTGTATAAATATGTTAACTACACCCAGCACACTTACAATAACTTCACCCAACATGTAAACAACACACCTGTATAAATATGTTAACTACACCCAGCACACTTACAATAACTTCACCCAACATGTAAACATAGTTGTTTATACGTAGGCTTGCCATACGTCCCGGTTTGGCCGGTACGGTCCCGGATATACTGGGTTGTCCCGGTGTCCCGGTGTCCCGCCCGGTTGTTGAAATTGTCCCGGTTTAGATTCAGGGCATAGTTTCTTGAAAATAATTGAGCAAAATTATTAGATCAGAGAATGATTAATCTGCTCTTGTGTGATCAGTAACATTTTGGTAAGAAGCACAGTAATACAAATTTACAGAAGTGAAAAATACGAGTGGTACAACAAGAAGAAAACTGTTTTGTTCTGTAAAAAAATATCATGTTTGTGTACCATTATGAATAAAATAACAAAGATTATCTATGCTATATTTTAAGTGTTTTTTTACATTACTGTTTTCATACCCCCCCCCCCGGAACCGACATCCCTTAACCTAAAGTAAAAAAGACAGAACTGTCCCGGTTGGTCCGTGAAAAAATATGGCAACCCTATGAGTCGGTGTCGGCGGCGTCGGCATTTGTACTTTGTCTGGAGTTGGTGTCTGTTCGGCCTTTGTACTTCGCCCTGTGTCGGCACAAAAACTTGCCCTTTAAAACGTGAGAGAAAAAAATACTAAAAATGTAATGAAATAATCCAGAACAGCCAATCTTTAATTTAAAGTGTTCATCAAGTTGTTCTTTTCTTTTCATTAAATACTTGGTAAATCTGTAAATCAACAAATGTATTATTTTCCAAAGCGAGATTCTCTACAGTACAACGACTTGTCAACATTAACAGAATTGTGACTGAAAGCAGTTAGGAAGGCTACTGGCTATGTTCACTCTGTTATTCACTCAATCATTGTAAATCATAAGAAATGTTTAGTTTGCATCTCTCTATCAATATCCATGTTGGAGAAAGATTACACACAGTTCGATGAATATATTTAGCTAATTAGTTCGATGAATCAATACATTCTACAGACAGATGTTGGTAAGTTTACTTCGATTATAAAACATAGAAACAGTAATGGTGTTTTTTTTAAAATAAAAATAAGGTCATAGGCCTGAAAGCAATAAAAATAATTGAATGTCAAACCTCGGTTTACTAGTAACATGGAAACAAGTGTTTTGTAAAATGAGCAAACATTTGCTTTAAGTCAAAACAAACATGAGTCGAATATTTGAAATAGTCTTACTTTGTATGTTATGTCAGTGACAGAGACATACTTTGTAAGTTATGTCAGTAAAAGCAGTACTTGATTTAAAGATAAAAAAAATACGATAACTGAGAACTTTATTTTATGACGTAAATTTTTCAGACATAATATTTTTTATTATATTTCAAAAGAATTTTATTTAAAAAAATGTGTAAAGTGAGCGCGGCTATTTTTATTATCTTTGACTTTATCTGATTACACAAACTTTATTTTAAGCTGACATTTCAAAGACTCTTGTACAAAAAAAGAAAAGAATGAAGGTATGAACACACCAACACGAAATTCCGGTATCTAAGGGCATTGCGAATTCCGTCTCTGTTTCGCTGCAATGATATTCTAATGAGAACATGTACACCGGTCAGGAATTCCGTTGCGGAACAGCGAAAGTTTTGTTTCGCTGCTTGCAGAGTTTTTTCCGGAGAGCTACATTTTCCGTCATGATAAACAAACAAAATGGCTTCTTAGAAACGTCGATTCGAATAGAAAAAATGATTCACATTAGTGTATATTCATTAAAAACAACAAAAACAAAGTGAATTTTGACAGAAAAACATGATGTTTTGGCCGGCAACAGTCTTTGTATATGAATTTCTGAAAGGAAAATATACTTCGTCTATCTACATATTCTACAAATGAAATGAAATTTCTTTCGATCGAAGCGCGGTCTGAAAACATAAATTATAAATTATAAATGCTATTAAAAAATGTTTGGCTGATCATGACAACGAAAAATAAATAAACGGCTACCGATCAAATAAAAAGTTAGAAAAAAAAAACAACAGTTTTCCATTTTTAGCTAGACAATTTAGTAATAAGAACAAAAAAGGGTCACGGGAGGCAGCATTTTCTGCTTTTTTTAAAAAAAAAAGTGTTGTTTTTAATCTTTTTTTTTCGTTAAGACAATAATACACATCCAGTTTTCTGAAAACACAAAACATCAATTTCTAAACTCTTCAAAAAACTGGCCTTTCATTTATTGTCTGTCAGCTTAGTAGTAAGATGTGCTCTGCTAAATTAACTGAATCGCTGATTGAATGCATCAAGACATACCCTATTCTATATAGCATGAGTCATCCAGAGTATAAAAATTGCAGAAAGAAAGATAACATATATGAGGAGATCGGCTCATATTTTAATGAAAGTGGTAAGTTATTATTTTCTTTCAATATATAGCAGGGCTATTAGATATGCGGACTTGATATGCAAAGTGGCTAAGGTAATAGGCAGCATGTTTAGCCTCTGCCAATTTGTAATATGACCAGGGTTGTTAACAATACTAAAAAAAATATTGGCAATACCAATACCAATACAATTTTAAAACCAGTATTGCAATACCAATACCAATACAATTTTAAAACCAGTATTGCAATACCAATATTTATCTATTATTGCCAATACCAATACCAATATTTGGGTCATTCGATGAATACAACGCAAATACGTAATTCATTGCTCTTTATCACTTACATTGATAAACGATAACAACATTTTTGGCTAATTTAGATGATGTATTTTTAACCAATTTTATTCAATAGTTAACAATTAGTTTCACTCAAAGCATCCAAAAGTCGTTGACAACATAATAAACTACTATTAAATAAGTCGGCATACCTTAACGTCCTTTAGCAACAAGATTTTTAATATGTATGATGTACACATATTGTAAATGAATGAATGAATGGATGGATGGATGAAGCAAATGACTGTCATAGAAAAGCAAATGATACTTAAACAGTTAAACATCACACTATAGTAAAAGTAGTCAGACTGAGTCAGTGGATTGCATTACATCTGGAAAACTAACGATGAATTCCAGTAGAGTTCACAGGGTAACGCCACCTAACTTGCAGTTACCACTTACCCAGGCGAAGAAAAGTAACCATTTCAAAATGCGCACTGCTCAGTTGTTAACAAAGAGGGGAAAATATTCGTCCTCCTAATGCAGCGGTCGGGGAACTTTTTTAATCATTACCCCAAAATATTTTTTGTAAGTTGATATTACCCCATAGCAAATTTTAAAAAATACACTTTTTACTCCCAAAATTTTCATTTTTACCCCCAAAAATATTTTTTTTACCCTATTTGGGGTAATTCACCCCGGTTCCCCGACCGCTGTCCTAATGAAAACAGCTTTTCAACAGCATCGCTTGAAGGAAGTCCTGTATTTAGGTATATTTATATTTTACGGATATGTGGATAGGCATCCAATGATGCAATACTGTCTGAAGTGTCTGCCAAGTAATTATTAATTTCTTGATTCACATCAGTGATTGTGAAACGCGTCTCTTCAGTACTTCAATAAGATGCGAACGCTGCAAATCATCATCCATCCAGTCCAACTTGAATTAGGGATGTACAACGGATGCCAGCTGAGCATCAATGCTGTCAAACATGTTTGCAAATCTTCTATCGATGGCATTTAAAAGACAGGAAGCTAATGGAGAACAAACTACGAGCCGATCATTCTTTCCTTGATCAAGAAACACTTTTAACTGAGCCTTCATCACGACAAGTGTTGGTAAAAGGAAACCAAGTCCAATGTCTTTTTTAGTTTCACCTTGCAAAATATCTAATCCACAGCAAACAGGCTTCATAACAGCAACATACTCTTTAACAAATGTTTTCTATACAGGCTGTAGTCTTTTGATATCAAGTTCATCACAAAGTTTGTCAACAACTTCCATTTCACTTACACAGAGAATATTGTAAACTCTGGTGACAGCATCATACTTTGAATTCCACCGGGTTTCACCAGGTGTTACCAAAAGCATACCAAGTGATCTACCTGACGATACTTTGCAAATAACAATAAACACTCAAGAAAATTATTTAATGCAACCGGAAAAAAGCTTGGAAAGAATAGCAAATTCCATAGAAATCAATTTACTTAGGGTACTCACTGGTCAATGCTCATTGCCACAGATATCATATATGATTTCTATTATCATTCATTGCTCAGTCTCATTCAAAAATTGTCTAGCAATGTCACTCGCAAGATGGCGACACCAAAGAAAAATTTATTATATTCAGCTTTATTCACAACCAGTGTTGTAGAGAACTTAGTTAATATTGCTGTAAGTATTGGTTAAAAATCAATACCAATATCAAAAATAATTATTCGCAATACCAATACCAATATTAAATTTCAAGAAGTATTGCAATATCGTACCAATACTTAAAAAAGTATTGGCAATAGTGCCAATACCAATACAATATTGCAATATTAACAACCCTGAATATGACCTGTGGACTAGATAAGCTCATGACAATTTTATAGCCAGCATGATAAGCCTCTGACAAATATTTAAAAAAAATAATGGTAGAAAATAATTTTTTTTAGTCGATGCAGGACTTAGATAACCGACTAGGCTTAGTCCTAGACCTAGATGCATTATACTTAAATGCTGACTAATTCGTATAATAATTAAATAGTGAATTGATCATGTTATATTTTAATGCAAAGTTAAATATTTATTTCAATGGTGAGTTTTGTGTGGCTCCCAATGATACTATATTCTATAACATTATTATTATATTAAGTTAATGCTTAATCAGTGATTAAGTTAAAAAGTAGTTTATGAATTTTATGGACACTTTTGTGAAAAGGCTATGTCAACGAACATTTTTGAAGATGTGCTTATATATAAATGCAACTAAAGTATAGATTTTTTAATATATAAAGTTGAGAATTTTATAAGTCAAAATTAATAGTTAATTACTATTACTAATTGTGAAAAAAATAGTCATGTAGTCAAAATGACATTGCTTTCATCTTATAGCATTTATTTTTATTGTTTACAATCCTGTGCAGGTGTTGATAGTTAGATATCATTAATAGTATTGTGATAAAAATGAAAAGTCACACATATTTTATATTTAGTTTAAAATAAAGTTATTACAACTGCAGCATAACATTTCAATAAAGGCTAACAGTTCATTTTCATGAAAGCACTTTTCGCAGTTAACATATTAACCATGATGATTACTAGAAATATCCAGTAACTGCTGGGTTTTTTATTTTCATGGACATAGCCTTTTTATGAAAATTTTCCTGAAATCACTGCTAATTTCTTGCTTTTCCTATTTTTTATGCATTCAAATCATTATTTTTTTAAAAAGTAAAAAACAGCAATTAGTACTTTTAAAAAATCAACATGAAAAAATGAAAAAAATTAAAATAATTTAATTAATCCAAGACAAATGTTAAAAAAATATTTCAAGCAATTTTAAAGCAAATAATTATAATGCATTGAAATATTCCACAAATTTCTCCCTAGTGTTGAAGGCTATGTCTGTTGCCCTTCTGCTCTCAGTTTTTATGTTCCTCAAGGCACTTGGTTGGTCTTCACCATTTAAGCCTTCTTGAAACCCCTCTGGAGAACTTTTCTTGGTAAGCAGGAAGTTGTGTAGGATGCATGCAGCAAGCACAATGGTTTTTGAGGTCTCCACGTCTGTCGCCAATGGGCGGAACAAAAATCTCCATCGCTGCGCAAGTATGCCGAAGGCATTTTCAACTACCCTGCGTGCTCTGCACAGGTGATTGTTAAACAATTCTTTTTGTGTGTCTGTCTTTGCCTGTCTGTAGGGAAATGGCCTCATCAAATATGGCTTGAGACCAAAGGCCTCATCACCAACAAGCACATATGGACATGGCTCATTCTGCCCATTAAGTGCTTTAGGGCTCGGCACTTTCATTTCCCCAGCCTCAAACTTTTGTCCCATATTTGACGCCTCAAATAAGCCCCCATCACTGTTTTTGCCATAGCCGCCTACGTCCACACACAAAAATGCATAGTCTGGTCCCACAATCGCCATCAAGACCATTGAAAATTTGTGGAGGTAGCAAAAGTACTTGGAACCTGATTTAGCAGGACATTTGATGGTAACATGCTTTCCATCAATGCTTCCTATGCAGTTAGGAAAATTCCATGTTTCTCGAAAGCCTTTTTCAGATCTTTCCCAGGTTTCTTGCGTTGGTGGGGGCATATATATCGGTTGTAATCTGTTGCAAATTGCTAGGCATACGTCTTTTACTATTCCTCCTACAGTGGAAAATCCCACTCTGTAGCTATGGCCAATTGTGCTGTAAGAGTCCCCTGTGGCAAGAAACCTGAAAAATTAAATAAGTACCATTACAAAGAATACCAAACATTTAATAAAAAAGTAATGTACATATAATATTACAGTTAATACTGGGCTTTTGTTTTAAATCTACAGGTGACGAAATAAAAAAAAGATGGAGAAATCTAAGGGACACATACATGAAACATTTGAAACAGACCAAAACCACAATTGGCCAGGCATCTAAGCCGTTATCAAAATGGCAGTGGTCCAGTCAAATGGAATTTCTACGCCCTTTTGTTTCCTTCAGCAAAACCATTTCCAATGTAATGCCATTAACAGAAGAATTAACAGAAGGAGATTCACCTGAACAAGCAACAGATGGAGGTGATAAAGAACTGCCCACATGTCAGTATGAAGTGTATGTTGATCTTGAACAATCTTTTGAGGCCATTGAGGCTCCCCCCATGAAACAAGATCTATCACCAAAGTGTGATCTTTCATCGAAAAGAAAGCGGAGAAATGAAGACAACAATTCATCTGTGCAATCACTTATACAGTATTTTGAAAATCGCAAGAAGGCAACTGCTGACAAAACCGAGCTTTTGTTTTCGGCTTATGCAAAGACATTGAAAACATTTTCCAGGAAGAGTCAAACCACTATCAAACTAAAAATGGCAGAGCTTTTTGCTGAGCATGAAATAATAAATATGACACAAGGAGATAATGAGCATGATTAAACCCAATTTTTTCATACTTGTTTTTGTGTAGTTATTGCTTTTATATTTCCTTATGAAATTATGAATTTCTCAAATTTCAAATACCTTGAAGTGATGGCTAGTCTTTCTTCCACAGAAATGGCCTCACGGTAGTTAGTGTCTAACTTTTCGATGTCTGACTGAATCATAATAGCTATCTCCCCAAAGCATTCTTTAGTCATTCTAAAGTATTTGTGAAATCTAACAGGATCTCTTTTTAATTGTGGCATCAAAGCATGGTACTCTCCACTCTTTGGCCTCTCCATGTTTATGTCATGAACCCATTCCCTTTTTCTGAAATAAAAAAAAAATTACTAAGATAAATTATACAGCTGTATTAGTAACTGTATTACCTAAAATATAGTAAAAAAAAAAACAACTATGTATTATGAAAAATTACGGTAGGGCTTTTAAATAAAGTTTTTTGTCGAAAGAAAAGATAAATTAAATGTCTAAAATAAACAAAAAATATTTATGACAAGATAATTCATTGAACAAATGTAGTAAATTTATTTTAAAAAATAAATTGCTGAGTAATTTTTTTTAAAAATTAGTTATAACTAATTTAATGGTTTTAAAAAATTAATGTCCATCACTAAAATACGGGCAAATATCTTGAAAGTATCTGTGCTAATTACATCTTCACTTAACCATCATAGATTAAAGAAATTCAATGTTTATGATTCATGTCCATTGAATTTGAGTACTGTGGGAATGAAGCAAATACTATCTATAACTATACATCGATTGATCAATTTATCTATAATACAAATTTGACATCATGTGTTCCGGTTTCCGTCTGTCATCGCGACTTCCGTCTGTCATCGCTACTTCCGTCTGTCATCACGACTTCCGTCTGTCATCGCTACTTCCGTCTGTCATCGCGACTTCCGTCTGTCGTCCAACATGGCGGCATAAACAATTCATCCAAGATGGCGGCATAAACAACTCAAAGATGGCAGAAACATTTACTGTTTTCTTCTTAACATGCATAATCCGGCTACCAACTGGCCAGCCGAGTAAGAATACTCTCCTACATGGCTGCCAGAATTGACATTGGACCAGCCATATGTTTAGTGCCGAGGTGACAAATCACCGCACACTAACATACGGCAGTTAAGATCATGAATGCCAAATGGCAATCACAATGCAATATAGTTTTCGACCGCCTCAATCATTACCTAAGGGCAAGAAGCGATCTTAGGAGAGGTAACACAAAATCATGCCAAAATATTTTGTGATACTCTGAAATTAATTGTCGACTGAAACGTGATTACATAGGCCTTTGTATATCCCGCAGTATCGTAATAAATCTATGGTGTTCAATTTTTTATTAAATGAGAAGCGATCGTAAAAGAAATATTTACAGAAATCGTTCAATTAATATTTTGTGTTATGTTTCACAATTTCAATTTTAAACCAAAATTATGGATACCTAAATATAATGTAATATTTAAAAAAAAGTGGATCTAAAGACCTGTCTATATCTCACAGTAACGTAATAAATCTATGGTGTTCAATTTGTTATTAAATGAGAAGCAATCGTAAAAGAAATATTTACAGAAATCGTTCAATTAATATTCTGTGTTATGTTCCACAATCTCAATTTTAAACCTCAATTATGGATACCTAAATATAATGTAATATTTATATTGTTTAAATTGTTATTATTTCTAAAATATGTCTATTTCTAATGTACAATTATTTCCCTTTATTACTAACCTAAAAAAAATACGTCACTTTTTTTTCATTTGTTGACTATTACGTCACATGAATGAATTGAATAAGGGTTGAGATTGAGTAGCGCCATACACAACGTTTACAATGCAAACTAACCCATTTATGATGGGGGCTTCACACAGAGGGTGTATGGAGGGGGCCCAGTTTGAGGAGGGCCCCCAAAATATTTTTTAAACTAAATATTAAGTACATTATCTCATGTCAAAATGTAGTGGCTCCCGAAGATGTCTAAAATCCCTTGGTTCGGCATTGGCTTCACAGAACTATAATGTTGAAAGCTTTGATATGTCTTTCTTTTTTAAGAGGCCTAATGTTTTCTGCGTCTGCGGCCTCAACTGCATTGATGGAATACTATGTTTTTAATTGAAGGTCAGCTAAAGCTACACAACGATTCTTTCTTCTCGGGACCAAGCTTGAGAAGCGTCAAAAAATTATCTCATGCCAAAATGCAGGGGCAGCCCCCAAAGATGCCAAGCCACCGGGCCCGTAAATCCCTAGGTTCTGCACTGCCGGGTCGGCAATTTTTCTTAGTTAATTGTACTATGCTACAATGTAAAACAGTAAATAAACCACCTGTTAAACATGTAGCGTTTTGCTTAACACAAGCCCTCACTCGCGTCTCTCTTTTTTTTTTTAAATACGCCATGTTCAACATCATAAAACATTAAATGAATAACTGTTTGGAAAGGAGTACATTAAAATATTATGAAGGAATATGATTTTAAGAGTTGTTGTTTATGTCTACCCATAGTGAGGATTATTTTTTTTGGGAGGAACTATTTAACATATGAAATTTATTTGATGTATTATTAGGTGTCCCTATTCTCAAATGTATTTTGGCTACAATAATCTGTTCATGTCCTTGGGGCCACTGCAAGTATATAGACCAGAGATGAGCGGACAGCGGACGCGTCCGCTTGCGGACGCAGATCCGCAGACTTTTCCGAATCAGCGGACTGACAGCGGATGCTTCTTATGGTTAAGTTGCGGACTCGCGGACTGACGCGGATCTTCTTTAGCGTTACCCTAAAAAATTTCAAGTCATTTAAACAGCTAAATTTCAGCAATGCGGACTGACTGCGGACCAATGTTGTAAGATTCTGCGGACGCGGATCATTGATAGAAATCCGCGGACGGACGCGGACGCTAAATTTCAAGATCCGCACACCTCTGATATAGACTGATTGTTAACGCGCTAAAATATATATCACCATTTTCAACTCCAACTGTGTGCCTACTCGCCGGTCCGGGTACCGGGCCTTTGATAACTAGTGTTAAGATAAATAAACGCAAAACAATAATACAAACAATTAAACATACCTAGAGTTCTGTTTTTCAAGTAAAGTTAGCAAAAGTAAAGCTGCTTCTTCATCAGATGAGGAATAAGCCATAGTAAAAAATGATATTCAGCAAAGAGGCACAGCTAAGTTTCACAAGCAGGAAGTGCTAAGTAATCAAAAAATACTCTTTCCGGTGAGTTGTTTCGGCGCTCACCGTTTCAACCCGGTGTGTTTACAAGAGTTTCGCTAAGTTGAAGGTTCCGCGCGAAAGTGTTTCGTCTTGGTGTGTTCAGAACTTGAAGCAACTTACTCAAGCATCATTAAAAAATGCAAAGAAAAAAGTTGAAGAGATATGGAAAAATCAACAAATAGCAAGGTAAAAGGAAACCAATAGTATACATGAAATATTTCAATTAAAAATGTTGACATTATAATTGCTATTTTTTGTAGTTAAAATAAATAATTAATTGTTTTTCACTTCAATTTCAATATTGGAGGTTGACGCCACTGCTGGTATCTGTAAATGAATTGTACGAATGTTGAACTTGTTTTACTCACAGCTGGCGGGGGTGACGGATGTGGTCGGCACACAAGACCCTCCCACTCTGTCCCACTCAAGCACAACTTCGCCGACTGCCATCTCTGGCGGTGGGTTCAGTCACATTACACCCTCCCCACTCCTATTTTGGCCGCTCGGCCCTGCACACCCCCTGCTGGTCCAGCCCTGCCTACTGATGTTAGTGGGCACACACACCCTGCCGCTCTATAGGCATGGCAGACATACATCAGTGCCGCCAACATTGCTAGTTTTGGTAGGCAGACTACACTCTATCATGCTGGCAATGGCTGCGTAAAAAAATGTTTAATTCAATAAGTCGAATTTCCGCAAAATTGTTAATAAGAACAATTAGCATGCTTCACTTTATAATTTCGAAAGACGATCTATGTAATGATTAAATTTGACCCCTTTAGTAAACAAAAATAAACAAACAAGCATTTAAATATTTTCTGTATTACGCAAAAGAGTTTCATTACATATCAGGAGTTATTCATCATAGTTTCCATTATATTTTTATAACTCTGCTTCACCCCTCACACCCCTGCCCCTCTAGATAAAATGATGCAATCACATTATATGTACCACGCCTACACATTGTTATTAAGGTCGATAACCCATGTCTCGATATGAGTGAAGAAATAGTGTTATTCGCCACCTGCATTTGCAATGAACTCCACCCTCGGGTTTGGCGGGAAACTGCTAATGCTAACAGCATGGGTGGTCTGTATATAAAAGACACCGTGCTGTGATTCATAAGACACCCAGAGTAAAAGACACCGTGCTGTGATTCATAGCTCACCCAGAGAAAAAGACACCGTGCTGTGATTCATAAGACACCCAGAGTAAAAGACACCATGCTGTGATTCATAAGACACCCAGAGTAAAAGACACCGTGCTGTGATTCAAAAGACACCCAGAGTAAAAGACACCGTGCTGTGATTCATAAGACACACAGAGTAAAAGACACCGTGCTGTGATTCATAACTCACCCAGAGAAAAAGACACCGTGCTGTGATTCATAAAACACCCAGAGTAAAAGACACCGTGCTGTGATTCATAAGACACCAAGAGTAAAAGACACCGTGCTGTGATTCATATGACACTCAGAGTAACGGACAGTAACATACCAGCCAGTCAAACCCAGCGAAAACACACAGTGGTACCAGAGAGGACACAGAGAGCAGATGAGTTCAAGAGCAGTTTAGAGTTGGTCGCTGCAGAACTCTAGGTCTGCTGTTGCAGCAGCAGGTTCGTTTTTGACACGTCGCCATAACAGAGGATCTCGACATCTGGGTCAGTTGTACGCATAATAGACTCTGGTTTGGCCTGGATTATTATAACCTGTACATTGTACTATTTGTAGACTGTGAATAAATCTTGTAACTGTCAACTAACGAATCCACATGTCATTAAGTACCTACATAAAGAGTAAATGTCGTAACAATATAATATGAAAAGATCTACTTTAATAGAGGAGTCCTTGGAATTACAAATAAAAATAACAAGTACAAAATAAAGATTAAAATTTGTTTAATACTAGGCAGGCCCGTAGCGTGCGGGGGGGGGGGCTGGAGGGCCGGGCACCCCCCCCTGCGTTTTGTCTGCCCCCTGCTTATTTGTTCTACTTAGTAAAATGCTATTGCCTGGCCCCTGCTGTAGAATGCCTGGCCCCTGCTGTAGAATTTTCACGCTACGGGGCTGATACTATGTATATTTATGTTTGTTAATATCAATCAAGAGCGATTTTTATCAAAACGAAAACTTTTTTTTTGCAGTACTCACAGGATATAAAAACTATATCTATACATGTTTGCACACCACGTGTATTGGTAAATAAATGAGGATTTTGCACCGTTCATTCCCTGAAACAATTTCGCTTAGCAACCGTGACTCATTCTATTTTATCAATTGTGGCAATGATAAAAGTGTTCATATTGTTTTGAGATGTTCAGAAAGCTAATAAACTTATGCTGCTGTTACTGTTCAGACAATTTAAATAAAAAAAAAGTTCGTAAGAACTATGGCCAGCAGAAAACTGTTAAAACGGAAATTCAAGAAACAGATAAGTCGTCGAAAATGTCCATACGCTTCGCTTGTTCTACGTTACCTTTTATTTCATTTATTTCTCCTACTAAACCTAATCCATTCTCTGTCTCACTTAGCACTAACTTACCTTTGCTGTCCTCACCCAGTTTTTTGAGTCCCAGCCCTACTTTATCTCCGTCAGTTTGCCTTTCTGCGTTTTCCCCCTGTCCGTTTTCCTCCCCATGTCCTTCTTCCTCCACTGATCCCATCCCTTCCCATCCTCTGACTCAATCACCCTCACCTAATTTGTCTTCTTTATCAACGTGTCCCTCTTCTTTTTCGACAGGCCTGTCTCCTCCACCCCCTTTCTCTTCCAGGCGCAGCCCCACCACTCGACTTTTCCTTAGGGATAATTTAAATGGGCCAATATACCCCCCGCTAGGTACCGGGTGGCGCTGGATTACCCGGTCGCCCCCAAAGTCAGTGCGTTTAAAGATAGAACAAAGTTGGACTGGTACACCATCTCACTTGAGGTCGAGAGTGCTGAGAAATAGTACATTCTCGATATCACCCACTTCGACTTTGTCCCAAGATAGGCATCCAACAACGGACTCCATGCCGTTGATACGTAACAAAACGTACAGTATTAAAAAACAAACTTAATTAACGTCTGACATAAAAGTGGGTGTAGTTGTTGTATATCAGTGAATAAGTTGTTTGAAAGTGTGGTGAGTGAAGTGGTTGATAGTGTGGTGGGTGAAGTGGTTGATAGTGTGGTGGGTGAAGTGGTTGATAGTGTGGGGGGTGAAGTGGTTGATAGTGTGGTGGGCGATGTGGTTGATAGTGGGGTGGGTGAAGTGTTTGATAGTGTGGTGGGTGAAGTGGTTGATAGTGAGATGGGTGAAGTGGTTGATAGTGTGGTGGGTGAAGTGGTTGATAGTGTGGTGGGTGAAGTGGTTGATAGTGTGGTGGGTGAAGTGGTTGATAGTGTAGGGGGTGAAGTGGTTGGTAGTGTGGTGGGTGAAGTGTTTGATAGTGTGGTGGGTAAAGTGGTTGATAGTGTGGTGGGTGAAGTGTGGTGGGTGAATAGTTTGATAGTGTGGTGGGTGAAGTGGTTGATAGTGAGGTGGGTGAAGTGGTTAATAGTGTGGTGGGCGATGTGGTTGAAAGTGTGGTGAGTGAAGTGGTTGATAGTGAGGTGGGTAAAGTGGTTGATAGTGTGGTGGGTGAAGTGGTTGATAGTGTGGTGGGCGATGTGATTGATAGCGGGGTGGGTGAAGTGTTTGATAGTGTGGTGGGTGAAGTGGTTGATAGTGTGGGGGTGAAGTGGTTGATAGTGAGGTGGGTGAAGTGGTTGATAGTGTGGTGGGTGAAGTGGTTGATAGTGTGGTGGGTGAAGTGGTTGATAGTTAGGTGGGTGAAGTGTTTGATAGTGTGGAGGTTAGAGTGGTTGATAGTGTGGTGGGTGGAGTGGTTTATAATGTGGTGGGAGTAGTGTTTGATAGTGTGGTGGGAGAAGTGTTTGATAGTTTGGTGGTCGGAATGGCTGATAGTCTGGTGGGTGGAGTGGTTGATAGTGTGGTAGGTGGAGTGGATGCTAGTGTGGTGGGTGAAGGTGTTGATAGAGTGGTGCCCGGTTAAGGTGCCAAACGCAGACGCTCATCAGACACCATAAAAGGTGTTGGTTGATTTAGACAGCAGGACGGTGGCCATGGAAGTCGGAATCCGCTAAGGAGTGTGTAACAACTCACCTGCCGAATCAACCAGCCCTGAAAATGGATGGCTGTATCCAGTAGAGACGGCCGGACAAGCGCCCAGTTTGGGGTCCACATCACTCTCCCACAAATTGGCTTTGTGAAAGACCATGCTGGCCTATGTGGGTCGCTCTGTGCTTACGAGGCAGAGATGACAGCCATTACTGAGGCAGTGGACCACATAGGGGAGCTAATCGGTGAGGGTACTTTGCCTGCTCTGGACATTATCATCCTCACTGACGCGCTCTCTGTTCTCCAAGCTGTAAAAGGGACAGGAGAATGGCCGCTTCTGCTGGAAGCCATGCTCATGGCAATACAGAGTCTTGTGTCCCAACATCACGTGCATGTGACCCGTCAATGGGTTCCCGGGCATGCGGACTAGCCCGGAAATGAAAGGGCAGACGGCATTGCCAAGGCAATAGTCCAGTCGACAGATTCCCAAGTGCTGCCCGTGAGTGCAAGAAAGAGCTCATTCGAGGCAGCACGTTCCATGATCTGCCTCTTTGGACAATCGAAGTGGTTCTCGGGCTGGGCTCATGGGGTGAACGGAGTTAACATCCGGAAGTTTCTGGAGCGGCCGTCCAAAACTGACCCGTGGTGGAAGCTCAGGCGTGTCGAACTGGGCACTGTCCTATTGGCGCGTACTTTGGGAGGTTGAGGCCCAATGTCGACACCCTTTTCAGACACTGCAGGGAAGTGGAGGAAACCGTAGATCATTTGCTATTCGAGTGCCCCGGACTGGCGGACCACAGGGTGGACCAGTCCGGAAGCCTGCTGGCCATCGGGCTCTATGGCAGTCTCCAGATGTTCAGAGACACAGCAGGTCTGATCTCACGGGCTCTAAGAGACTAAGTCTCAGCCCGCAGATAAAACTGAGAGAGTTCAAAGAAAGAGAGAGCGTCGGACCCCTCCCCGTACATGTCGCCAATGGTGAACCTTACTTGCCATCGGTCTTAACGCATTTGGGCTGGAGACGCCAGTGCCTCGATGTCTTGGCTGGGATGTGTTGCTCTCGGCAACTTTCCCCAGATGGAGCCTTAGTGTCAGACCTCCCCATGCATGCCGTCGGTTGTGAACTTTACTTGCACCGGCCATAAGGCTGGAGACGCTAAGTCCAGTGTGTCTTGGCTGGGATGTGTTGACCTAAACAAATTTCCCCAGGTGGCCCTTAAAACCCAGAACCTCCTAGCGGTCCGGGCGGACAACGGTAGCCTTGCTCTGGGCTAACGGCTAATCTGGGAGCACAAAAGTGCACAACTGCGAAATGTTCCGGACCATATCGTGGCACTTAAAGTGAAGGTTACGTAAAAACGAGATCCGTACGGCGCGGAATCCTCGACTATTAGTCTCGAAAAACCCAAAGCCCAGAACGGGCAAGGGCTCGCAAAACGTAAATTGGTGGCATCGTCTTTGACGCGGACCAACACATTCGGAGTTCTACAGTACGCGTGGCGCTCAGCGTGTCGCTGTTCGTCTGGAACCTCTAAGGTCCGCACCCGGCCGGTACTATGGGGGCTGAGGTCATCCCTATGTGCTGGTCGGCCTCATGTCTGGTAGAAGACAATAAAGACTGTTAAAATATGATTGGTACGTGTCGATCCAAACAGAAAGTATCGTTGGGTCTCCTTGCTCTGGGAGACTCCCTGCTCTGGGAACAAAGAGAAATCTAAAAGAGTCTCTTAGGTACTGCCGCTACCGACGCCACCAGCCCACCCGCTCTGGAGGGCACATGAATGCTCTTAGGTGAATGGTGGTGGGAAGCCCGCAAGGGAACTGCTAAACGCTCCCCCGCTGCAGGTCGAGCGCGGGAAGTGAACCCTGGTGTACTCAATACTGTGGCCGAACGCTGGTATTGCACGAAGCCAGCCCCTCGATGACGAGTCGGGGTTTCGAGGAAAAAGGTAAGCCAACCCACTCTCATTCCGAGAAATCAGATATGTCCGGCGGTAGGCACGCCCCGGCACTGGTTTAACCTGGGTCGAGGCAAGGGAGGCAACTGAGCTGCTCTGCTTATTTGTCAGACCACCCAACCCGCCCCTCCCTGGGGCACCCGAAAAGCAAATGGAGAAGGATAAGAAAAGGAATAAAGCGGGTCTGGGCAGCACCCAAACATGCCTCGATGGATGGTTAGAGGGCGGTAGGGCCGCCATCGTAAAAAGTTCGACTACTTGCCCCGGTGCCACGACTTCGGCTGAAAAGTCTGGCATCGCAAAAATGGTTACTTTCGGCTCAGCTCGAGAACCACTAAGGCGGATCGAAGGCACTGTGTGTCCACCGTGTGGTTTACCGGAAAAGCGTACAGATGGGAGTCGCTTCCCATCACAGGTGAAGGCCAAGCTAGGTCAGGCAAGGCCCCTGGGAAAGGTTGACTGATCTGTTAACCTGAATTAGGCACGAGTGACCGCTGAACGGCGCTACGAGGGAATTCGCACATCCTCAAAAGAGGCCGAGGCAGGTCGAGCCCGGTCCCTGGCTAGTGTTGACTGCTCTGTCGGCACGAAACCAGAACGTACGACCACGCGGAGACGAGGGGGAGGCAGACCCCCAAAAGTGGCTGTGGCAGGTCGAGCCCAGTCCTCGGGTAACGCTGGCTGCTCTTCCAGCGGTAAACCGACCGAAACGACCAGCAGGGTACCGCTAAAGAGGTTGGATAGATGGCTTGCTCCGCCGCTGGTACCCGGCGGGAGAATGAAATGCAGGGAGGAAGGTTGTCGGCCTCTACCCCTGGGGAACCCCACCAGTAGGGGCAACCCAGTCACTGTGCGCACCCCCGAGGTGCACCCCGACAGCACGGAAATCGACTCTGGCAGGGTAACAGAGAGGGGAGACGCTATTCGCCGAACCCCACCGATGGTACCCTGCGCGACGAAAGAGACTGGGAACTGTCAAGCCCAGCCCTCGGCGATAAACGCTGATTGCTCTGTCAGCGGGAAGTCGAAAGTCATGGACCGCAGGTCACTGTTAACGGGTGTAGCCGAAAGCTCCCCGCCTGAGGTGGCCGGCACCACAACTGACAAGCGAAGACTTGGGAAACGCTCTGGTAAGGCTCAATTCAGGATTGTCCACCTGAATGTCCGGGGTCTCATCTCCAGGAGCCTAGAAGTCGCAAAGCTTTTGAACGAGAATGACGTGGATGTTGCAATGTTACAAAAGTGCATCCTTGGACTTAGGACAGTCCACATCACTGGCTATTCGTGCTTCCGTTGTGGGTGTAAGAACTGCAGGGGATTGGTGACCCTGGTCAGAAATACGCTAAATGCTCAGCCGAGCAGCGCCCACGGTCCACGCGGAAAAACGGATACGCTTGCAGTGGATGTTTATAAGGATGGGAAGAAGTACCATTGTGTCAACGTGTACAATCCCCCCAAGACGGAGCTCAGTCTAATAACAGCTGAGGATACTCTGCTTGGCACCTCCGTATGTGGTGATTTCAACGCCATGTCTCCGGCATGGGGGTATGAACGCCTTGACGCGGCTGGCCGGAGGATTGAGGAGATTTGTAATATTACAAATTTAGTTAGGTTGCAGGACCATGAGTCTGTACCCACCTTGCTGCACGGTGCGAGTGGGAGCGAAACGAGACCCGACTTAACACTCGTCTCGGCTGACCTGGCCTGTAGCACCTCTTTCCGCGTGCTAGATTGCATCGGTAGTGATCATAAACCCGTTCTCGTCTCAGTGGATATTCCTCCACCCGAGAGAAACCCAGGAGCTAAGCACAGGTGCTGGGTCTATTCGAAAGCGAATTGGGACGCCTTCAAGGCAGCAGCTGACGCTGCCTTGGAGAGGGTAGATACCGAGTGTGGAACAGTCGACGTTGCTTACAAGGAGATCACTGAAGCGATCTTATGTGCCGCACGTAGGACGATCCCAAAGAGCCTACCGAAACGTAAGTTCAGACCATTTTGGACTACAGCCCTTGCAAGGTTAGTTCGGCAAAGACAAGCCGCTCGAAAGAAAGCTTGTCGATTGAAAACGGCTGAGGCGCGCCGTGAGTACAATAAACTACTTGAGCAAGTAAAAAGGGCGTCTGATGAGGCCAAAAAGCAGAAATGGACTGATACATGCGAGAAGTTGGATCTAAGGGAGGGCCAAAAGACATGGAAATTGCTGAAAGATTTAACCCAGGCTGGGGCAATTAGAACTGGTGCCCCGTTGCAAACGGACTCAGGCCTGACGGCTAGCGATAGCAAGAAGGCCGAAGTGCTTAAAAAGCACTTTGCAGAGGTCAGTAAGTCTAGTAAGAAGAGTACATTGTCCAAGGCACTGGATAAAGTCCGACGGGTCAAAGAGAAGGCTGAGTTTGGCACGGAAAATCGAGACACATTCTCTGCCAATGAATTGGCATACGCAGTCAGGAAGTGTCGCATGAGAAAGGCCCCAGGTAGTGACTTGATCAGTAATGAGATGATCACACACCTCGGGGCAGCGGGACAAGCAAAGCTTCTACAGTTTGTCAATCGCACGTGGTTGACAGGTGAACTGCCTCAGAGGTGGAGGGAGGCTGTCATAGTGCCGGTACTTAAAAAAGGGAAAAAGACTGACCAGGCTGAAAGCTACCGTCCTATCTCCCTCACTTCATGTGTTGGGAAAGTAGCTGAACGCATGGTCAACCGAAGGTTGATGTGGTTCTTAAAGGAAAAAGGGCTCATTACCCCAAAGCAAGGAGGCTTTCGGCGGGGTAAGAGTGCGATGGACATGGTCACGCTCCTTGTCCAAGAAATAGCCGACGGCTTTCAGAGAGCTGAGTCAACGGCGGTAGTTTTCCTAGATCTCAAGCAGGCTTACGATCGAGTCTGGCGGCCAGGACTATTGTTGAAGCTACAGCGGTTGGGTGTCACCGCTGAGATGTACATTTGGTTACGCAGTTTCCTCAGCAATCGTACCTTCACGACACGCGTTGGGAGCAGCGTGTCGAGGAAACGGACCCTCGAACAGGGTCTCCCACAGGGCTCTGCCCTCAGCTGTATATTGTTCCTAGCTTTCATCAATGACCTGCCTGAGTTTCTGGGATGTAAAAGCCTACTGTATGCTGACGATTTAGCGGTCTGGAAGACCGGAAAGAGTGCCTCAGACCTTGAGAGAGCACTCCAGAAGGACCTGACTACGGTCGGCTGTTATACTAGGATGTGGGGGCTAGAGATTAACGTCTCGAAGACCGTCTACTCGCTTTTTACCATGGGCACGAGTATCCTTAAGGAGCCATTTAGACTGCAGGTAGAGGGTGAGGTTCTTGCTCTGGAACCTAAGCCCAAGTACCTGGGAGTAACACTTGACAGAAAGCTTACTCTCTGCACACATCTTTCAGAGGTTGCCCGCTGCGCCTCTGGCAGACTGAACATTGTCAAGAAGTTGGCGATCACGTCCTGGTGGGCTCGAGCAGATGTCCTGAGGTCACTGTACATGGGTGCAGTAAGGTCTCAGATTGATTATAGCCAGGTTGTGCAAGACTATGGGTCTAAGTCCTCTTTAGAGACCCTAGATGTTGTACAAAAGCAGGCACTCCGGCTGATCACAGGCACTTTTCGAACGGCACCCACAGCAGCGGTAGAAATCATGGCAAATGTGCCACCTCTATGTATTCGTAGAGAGCAGGCCGTTATAACCGCGTATGAGCGGTTTAAGCGGCAGGAGGAAACCTCTGTCCTAAAGGAGATGGTCGATGGCTGGGTGGAAAGGAAGCGGCTCTCGATGCAGTCTTTTATGCACCACGCAGTTTGACTTGCCTCCGAGATCAAGCTGCCGACTGACCGCCTAATGCTTGAGACAGTCTCTAGGGTCCCTCCTGGCGAGGCTTTCTACATGCCTGAGGTACGCATGACCCTGGTCGAAACCAATGCTGGGAACGCAAAGGATCGCCGAACTATCACGGATGTGGCTATGGAGATGATTGGAACATATTCAGGGAACACTATACTGGCCTATACTGATGCCTCTGTATCCAGTAGAGACGGCCGGACAAGCGCCTCGTTTGGGGTCCACATCACTCTCCCACAAACTGGCTTTGTGAAAGACCATGCTGGCCTATGTGGGTCGCTCTGTGCTTACGAGGCAGAGATTACAGCCATTACTGAGGCAGTGGACCACATAGGGGAGCTAATCAGTGAGGGTACTTTGCCTGCTCTGGACATTGTCATTCTCACTGACGCGCTCTCTGTTCTCCAAGCTGTAAAAGGGACAGGAGAATGGCCGCTTCTGCTGGAAGCAATACAGGGTATTGTGTCCCAACATCACGTGCATGTGACCCTTCAATGGGTTCCAGGGCATGCGGACGTGCCCGGAAATGAAAGGGCAGACGGCATTGCCAAGGCAATAGTCCAGTCGACAGATTCCCAAGTGCTGCCCGTGAGTGCAAGAAAGAGCTCATTCGAGGCAGCACGTTCCATGATCTGCCTCTTTGGACAATCGAAGTGGTTCTCGGGCTGGGCTCATTGGGTGAACGGAGTTAACATCCGGAAGTTTCTGGAGCGGCCGTCCAAAACTGACCCGTGGTGGAAGCTCAGGCGTGTCGAGCAGGCGCTAATTGCCCAGTTCCGAACTGGGCACTGTCCTATTGGCGCGTACTTTGGGAGGTTGAGGCCCAATGTCGATACCCTTTGCAGACACTGCAGGGAAGTGGAGGAAACCGTAGATCATTTGCTATTCGAGTGCCCCGGACTGGCGGACCACAGGGTGGACCAGTCCGGAAGCTTGCAGGCCATCGGGCTCTATGGCAGTCTCCAGATGTTGAGAGACACAGCAGGTCTGATCTCACGGGCTCTAAGAGAATAAGTCTCAGCCCGCAGATAAAACTGAGAGAGTTCAAAGAGAGAGAGAGACTGTGGTGGTTGGAGTGGTTGTTAGTGTGGTGGGCTGTGTGGTTGATATCGTGTTTGGAGAGTGGTTGGTAGTGTTATAAGGAGAGTGGTCGATAGTATGATTTGCAGTGTGATTGGAGTGGTTGATAGTGTATTGAGTGGAGTGTTTGATAGTGTGGTGGATGGAGAGGTTGATAGTGTGGTGGGCGGTGTGGTTGATAGTGTGGGGGTAGTAGTGTTTGATAGTGTGGATGTTAGAATGGTTGATAGTCTGGTGAGTGGAGTGGTTAATTGTGTGTAAGGTGGAGTGGATTTTAGTGTGGTGGGTGAAGTTGTTGATAATGTGCTTGGTGGAGTGGTTGATAGTGTGGTGGGTGGAGTGGTTGATAGTGTGGTAGGTAGAGTGGATGTAAGTGTGGTGGGTAAAGTTTTTGATAGTGTGCTTAGTGGAGTGTTTGATCGTGTGGTGGGTGTAGTGTTTGATAGTTTGGAGGTTAGAGTGGTTGATAGTGTGGTGGGAGTAGTGTTTGATAGTGTGGTGGGTGGAGTGGTTGATAGTGTGGTAGGTAGAGTGGATGGAAGTGTGGTGGTTGGAGTGTTTGATAGTGTGGAGATTAGAGTGGTTGATAGTGTGTTGGTTGGAGTGGTTTATAATATGTTGGGAGTAGTGTTTGATAGTGTGGTGGTCGGAATGGCTGATAGTCTGTTGGGTGGAGTGGTTAATAGTGTGGTGGGCTGTGTGGTTGATATCGTATTGTGAGAATTGTTGGTATTGTTATGGGGAGAGTGGTCGATAGTATGATTTGCTGTGTGATTGATAGTTTGTTGGTTGGAGTGGTTGATAGTGTATTCGATGGAGTGGTTGATAGTGTGGTGGATGGAGAGGTTGATAGTATGGAGGTTAGAGAGGCTGATAGTATGGAGGTTAGAGAGGTTGATAGTATGGAGGTTAAAGAGGTTGATAGTGCGGTGGGTGGTGTGGTTGATCATGTGGGGGAGTAGTGTTTGATAGTGTGGATGTTAGAATGGTTGATAGTCTGGTGGGTGGAGTGGTTGATAGTGTGGTAGGTGGAGTGGATTTTAGTGTGGTGGGTGAAGTTGTTTATAATGTGCTTGGTGGAGTGGTTGATAGTGTGGTGTGAGTAGTGTTTGATAGTGTGAAAGTTAGAAAGGTTGATATTGTGGAAGTTAGAGTGGTTGATAGTGTGGTGGGTTGATTGGATGATAGTGTGTTGGGAGTAGTGTTTGACAGTGCGGATGTTGGAGTGGTTGATAGTGTGGTGGTTGGAGTGTTTGATAGTGAGGTAGGTGGAGTGGATATTAATGTGCTTAGTGGAGTGGTTGATAGTGTGGTAGATGGAGTTGTTTTAGTGTGGTGGGTTGTGTGGTTGATAGTGTTATGGGTAGAGTGGTAAATAGTATGCTTGGCAATTTGATAGTGTGGTGGATGAAGAGTTTGATAGTGTGGTGGATGGAGTGGTTAATAGTGTGATATAAGGAGTGGTTGCTAGTGTTGTGGGTGGAGTTAATTATGTGGTGGATGGACTGTATCTTTTAGTGTTGTGGGTGCAATGGTTGATAGTGTGGTGGGTGGAGTGGTTGATAGTGTGGTGGGTGGAGTGGTTGATAGTGTGGTGGGTGGAGTGGTTGATAGTGTGGTGGGTGGAGTGGTTGATTGTATGGTTGGTTGAGTGGTAGATAGTGAGGTAGGAGGAGTGGTTTCTATTGTTGTGGGTTGAGTGGTTGATTGTGTGGAGGGTCTGGTGTTGGATAGTGTGGAAGTTAAAGGTGGTAATAGTGTGGTGGGTGTATTGTATGATAATGTGGTGGGTGGAATGTATGTTAGTTGTGGTGGATGAAGTTGCTGATAGTGTGCTTGGTGGAGTGGTTGATAGTGTAGTGGATGGAGTGGCAGATAGTCTGGCGGGCGGTGTGGTTGATGGTATTTTTGGTGAAGTAGTAGATATGTATTTGGTGGAGTGGATAATAGTGTGCTTGGTGAAGGGGATTTATTTTATGGTGGTAGAAGTGGTTTATTGTGTGGTGGGCGAAGTAGTTGTTAGTGTGTTGTGTGAAGTGTTTTATAGAGTTATGGTTAAAGTGGTGGATAGTGTGGTGGATGGAGTGGCTGAGAGTATGGTAGGTGTAGTGATAAATAGTGTTGTGGGAGGTGTGTTTGATAGTGTGTCAAGCGGTGTGGTTTATAGTGTGGTGGTTGGAGTGGTTGATAGTGTGGTGGATGGTGTAGCTGATAGTGTGCTAAGCAGTATGGTTGACGGTTTGGTAGGAAGATCGATTGATAATTTGGTTGGAAGAATGTTGTAAATTAGGTTTATGTGATTGTTGTAAGGGAAGTGTTTTGAAGTATGTTAGGTGTACCGGTTTTTTATGTGGTACTTTTTTGAAACTACCTAACTTAGAGCAACTACAACTAGCAAACTTAAAACTACTACAACCACCAAACTTACAACATCTACACATAACCTATTTACTTCAACTTAGCTGTCTGTATGTGTGGTGGGTGGAGAGGTTAATAGTGTGGAGGGCGGTGTTGTTGATTGTGTGTTGGTTAGAGTGGTTGATAGTTTGGTGGGAGTAGTGTTTGATAGTCTGGAGGTTAGAGTAGTTGATAGTTTGGTGGGTGGATAGGTTAATAGTGTGGTGGGCGGTGTGGTTGATTGTGTGGTGGGTGGAGTGGTTGATAGTGTGGTGGTTAATTGATTTGTATGTGGTGGGCTGTGTGGTTAATGGCGTGTTAGGAAAGTGGTTGATAGTGTTATGGGTAATGTGGTCGATGGTATGGTTGGCGGTTTGGTTGTTAGTGTGGTGGTGGAAGTGTTTGATAGTGTGGTGAATGGAGTAGGTGGGTGGAATGGTTTATAATGTGTTAGAAGGAGCGGTTGCTAGTTTTGTGAGCTCGAGTGTTTGATATTGTGGTGGATAGACTGTAATTGTTAGTGTGGTGTGTGGAGTGGTTGATTGTGTGGTGGGTGCAGTGGTTGATAGTTTGGTAGGTGGAGTAGATGTTAGTGTGGTGGGTGGAGTGGTTGATAGTGTGGTGGGTGGAGTGGTTGATAGTGTGGAGGGTGGAGTGGTTGATAATGTGGTGGGTGGAGTGTTTGATAGTGTGGTGGGTGGAGTGGTTGAAAGTGTAGTTGGTAGAGTGGTTGATTGTATGGTGGGTGGATTGGTTGAAAATGTTTTGGTTGGGGTGTTTGATTGTGTGGCGGGTGGAACGATTGATAGTGTGTTGGTCGGACTAGTTGATAGCGTGGTGGGAGTAGTGTTTAAGAGTGTTGAGAATAGAGAGGTTAATAGTGTGGTGGGTGGATTGGTTAATAATGTGGTGGACGGTGTGTTGATAGAGTGGTGTGCGGTTTTGTTGATAGTGTGGTTGGTGAAGTAGTATATTGTGTATTGGGAATGGTTGCTATAGTGTGTTAAGCGGTGTGGTTGATAGTGTGGTGGTTGGACTAGTTGATAGTGTGGTGGGTGGAGTAGTTGATATTGTGGTTCGTGGAGTAGTTGATAGAGTGCTGGGCAGTATGGTTGACAGTTTGGTAGGAAGATCGATTGACAGTTTAGTTGGAGGAATGTTGTAAATTAGGTTTATGTAATTGTTGTATGGGTAGTTTTTAAAGTATTTTAGGTGTAGCGGTTTTTTATGTGGTACGTTTTTTTAAACTACCACACTTAAAGCAACTACATCTAGCACACTTAAAACAACTACAACCACCACACTTACAAAATCTACACTTAACCTATTTACTTCAACTTAGCAGTGTGTATGTGTGGTGGGTGGAGAGGTTGATAGTGTGCTGGTCGATGTTGTTGAAAGTGTGGTGGGTTTAGAGGTTGATAGTGTGGTGGGCGATGTGGTTGATAGTGTGGTGGGTTGAGAGGTTAATAGTGTGGTGGGTTGAGAGGTTGATAGATTGGTGGGCGATGTAGTTGATAGTGTGATGAGCGATGTGGTTGATAGTGTGATGAGCGTTGTGGTTGATAGTGTGATGAGCGATGTGGTTGATAGTGTGGTGGGTTGAGAGGTTGAAAGTGTGGTGGGCGATGTGGTTGATAGTGTGGTGGGTTGAGAGGTTGAAAGTGTGGTGGGCGATGTGGTTGATAGTGTGATGAGCGATGTGGTTGATAGTGTGGTGGGTTGAGAGGTTGATAGTGTGGTGGGCGATGTGGTTGATAGTGTGATGAGCGATGTGGTTAATATTGTGGTGGGTTGAGAGGTTGATAATGCTGTGGGCGATGTGGTTGATAGTGTGGTGGGCGATGTGGTTGATAGTATAGTGGGTTAAGAGGTTGATAGTGTAGTGGGCGATGTGGTTGATAGTTTGGTGGTTTGAGAGGTTGATAGTGTGGTGGGTGATGTGTTTGATAGTGTGGGGGGTTGAGAGGTTAATAGTGTGGTGGGCGATGTGGTTAACAGTGTGGTGAGTTGAGAGGTTGGTAATGTGGTGGGCGATGTGGTTGAAAGTGTGGTGGGTTGGGAGGTTAATTGTATGGTGGGCGATGTGGTTGATAGTGTAGTGGGTTGAGAGAATGATAATGTGGTGGGTCGAGAGGTCTATAGTGTGGATGGCGATGTGGTTGATACTGTGGTGGGAGATGTGTTTGATAGTGTGGTGGGTTGAGAGGTTGATAGTGTGGTGGGCGATGTGGTTGATAGTGTGGTGGGTTGAGAGGTTGATAGTGTGGTGGGCGATTTCGCTGATAGTATGGTAGGTGTAGTGATTAATAGTGTGGTGGGAGGTGTGGTTGATAGTATGTTAAGCGGTGTGGTTGATAGTGTGGTGGTTGGAGTAGTTGATAGTGTGGTGGGCGGAGTAGTTAATAGAGTGCTGGGCAGTAAGGTTGACAGTTTGGTAGGAAGATCGATTGATAGTTTGGTTGGAGGAATGTTGTAAATTAGGTTTATGTAATTGTTGTAAGGGTAGTTTTTAAAGTATATTAGGGGTAGCGGTTTTTTATGTGGTACGTTTTTGTGAACTACCACACTTAAAGCAACTACATCTAGTACACATAAAACAGCTACAATCACCACACTTACAACATCTACACTTAACCTATTTACTTCAGCTTAGCTTTCTGTATGTGTGGTAGGTGGAAAGGTTGATAGTGTGTTGGGCGATGTGTTTGATAGTATAGTGGGTTGATAGGTTGATAGTGTGGTGGGCGATGTGGTTAATAGTGTGGTGGGTGGAGAGGTTGATAGTGTGGTGGGCGAAGTGGTTGATAGTGTGGTTGGTTAAGAGGATGATAGTGTGGTGGGCGATGTAATTGATAGTGTAGTGGGCGATGTGGTTGATAGTGTGGTGGGTTGAGAGGTTGATAGTGCGTTGGGTTGAGAGGTTGATAGATTTGTGGGCGATGTGGTTAATAGTGTGGTGGGTTGAGAGTTTGATAGTTTGATGAGCGATGTGGTTGATAGTGTGGTGGGTTGAGAGGTTGATAGTGTGGTAGGCGATGTGGTTGATAGTGTGGTGGGTTGAGAGGTTGATAGTGTGCTGGGCGATGTGGTTGATAGTGTGGTGGGCGATGAGGTTGATAGTGTGGTGGGTTGAGGAGGTTGATTGTGTGGTGGGCGATGTGTTTGATAGTGTGGTGGGTTGAGATGTTGATAGTGTGGTGGGCTATGTGGTTGATAGTGTGGTGGGCGGTGTGGTTGATAGTGTGGTGGGTTGAGAGGTTGATAGTATGTTGGGTTGAGAGGTTGATAGTATGGTGGGCGATGTTGTTGATAGTGTGGTGGGTTGAGAGGTTTATAGTGTGCTGGGCGATGTGGTTGATAGTGTGGTGGGCGATGTGGTTGATAGTGTGGTGGGTTGAGAGGTTGATAGTGCGTTGGGTTGAGAGGTTGATAGATTTGTGGGCGATGTGGTTAATAGTGTGGTGGGTTGAGAGTTTGATAGTTTGATGAGCGATGTGGTTGATAGTGTGGTGGGTTGAGAGGTTGATAGTGTGGTAGGCGATGTGGTTGATAGTGTGGTGGGTTGAGAGGTTGATAGTGTGCTGGGCGATGTGGTTGATAGTGTGGTGGGCGATGAGGTTGATAGTGTGGTGGGTTGAGGAGGTTGATTGTGTGGTGGGCGATGTGTTTGATAGTGTGGTGGGTTGAGATGTTGATAGTGTGGTGGGCTATGTGGTTGATAGTGTGGTGGGCGGTGTGGTTGATAGTGTGGTGGGTTGAGAGGTTGATAGTATGTTGGGTTGAGAGGTTGATAGTATGGTGGGCGATGTTGTTGATAGTGTGGTGGGTTGAGAGGTTTATAGTGTGCTGGGCGATGTGGTTGATAGTGTGGTGGGCGATGTGGTTGATAGTGTGGTGGGTTGAGAGGTTGATAGTGTTCTGGGCGATGTGGTTGATAGTGTGGTGGGCGATGTGGTTGATAGTATGGTGGGTTGAGGAGGTTGATTGTGTGGTGGGCGATGTGTTTGATAGTGTGGTGGGTTGAGATGTTGATAGTGTGGTGGGCTATGTGGTTGATAGTGTGGTGGGCGGTGTGGTTGATAGTGTGGTGGGTTGAGAGGTTGATAGTATGTTGGGTTGAGAGGTTGATAGTATGGTGGGCGATGTTGTTGATAGTGTGGTGGGTTGAGAAGTTAATAGTGTGGTGGGCGATGTGGTTGATAGTGTGGTGGTCGATGTGGTTGATTGTATGTTGGGTTGAGAGGTTGACAGTGTGGTAAGCGATGTAATTGATAGTGTGGTGGGCTGAGAGGTTGATAGTGTGGTGGGTTGAGAGGTTTATAGCATGGTGGTCGATGTGGTTGATAGTGTGGTGGGTTGAGAGATTGATAGGGTAGTGGGCGATGTGGTTGATAGTGTGGTGGTCGATGTGGTTGATAGTGTGGTGGGCGATAGGTTGATAGTGTGGTGGGCAATGTGGTTGATAGTGTAGTGGGTTGAGAGAATGATAGTGTGGTGGGTAGAGAGGTTGATAGTGTGGTGGGCGATGTGGTTGATAGTGTGGTACGCGATGTGGTTGATAGTGTGTGCGTGGAAAGGTTGATATTGTGATGGGTGGAGAGGTTGATAGTGTGGTGGGTTGAGAGGATGATAATGTGGTAGGCGATGTGGTTGATAGTGTGGTGGGTTGAGAGGTTGATAGTGTGGTGGGCGATGTGTTTGATAGTGTGGTGGGTTGAGAAGTTGATAGTGTAGTGGGCTATGTGGTTGATAGTGTGGTGGGTTTAGAGGTTGATATTGTGGTGGGCGATTTGGCTGATAGTATTTAGGTGTAGTAATTAATAGTGTGGTGGGAGGTGTGGTTGATAGTATGTTAAGCGGTGTGGTTGATAGTGTGGTGGTTGGAGTAGTTGACGTGTTAAAGTATATTAATGCACACCGATTAAATGAAGTCTTTCCAAATGTTACAAATGCTTTACGCATTTCGTTAACAATACATGTTACTGTTGCATCAGCAGAACGCAGTTTTTTCAAAATTAAAGTTAAAACTTATTTGCGTTCCACAATGACGCAAGATAGGCTGGTATACCTTGCCCTGATTTCCATTGAGAATGATATAGCATCATCGTTGGATTATGCAAGTTTAATTGACGAATTTGCAAGCATAAAATGTAGAAAAATTGTCCTGTAAATAAACCTAACTATTAAATTTCATAATTCTGAACACAATAATCTCTCTTCTATTAATTAAATATTATCGTTTACTAGTGTCACTATCTAGTCCAACTTTGCTGTTCATGATTACTATATCAAAATTAATATGTAGAGGGGCCGCCATTTTACTTTTGCCTAGGGCCGCCAAATATCTAAGGCCGGCTCTGCTTATTAAAGTGTGGTTGATGTAGTTTTTGTAATCGTAATTGATTTATTTTTTCTAAGTTTGATTGATGTAGTTTTTATTACGTGTGGTTGATGTATTTTTTGTAAATGTGGTTAATGTGTTTTTTGTAAGTGTGGTTTAAGTAGTCTTTGTAAGTTTGGTTATTGTAGTTTTATTTAAGTGTGGTTGATGTATTTTTGTTAAGTTTGGTTTATGTAGCTTTTGTCAATGTGGTTGATCTAGCTTTTGTAATTGTGGTTGATCTAGCTTTTGTAATTGTGGTTGATGTACTTTTTGTATGTGCAGTTAATGTAGTTTTTGTAAGTTTGGTTGATGTATTTTTTTGAGTGTGGTTGATCTAGTTTTAGTAAGTGAGCTTTATGTAATTTTTGTGAGTGTGGCTGATGTAGTATTTGTAAGTATGTTTGATGTAGTTTTCTTTTTAATTGTGGTTGATGTAGCTTTTGTAATTGTGGTTGTTTTAGTTTTTGTAAGTGTGGTTAATGTAGTTTTTGTGAGTGTGGTTGTTATAGTATATGTAATTGTGGCTGATATAATTTTTGTAAGTGTGTTTGTTGTAGGTTTTGTAAGTGTGGTTCATTTGGTGTTTGTGTGTGTGGTTTATGTAGTTTTTTAAGTGTGATTGATTTAGTGTTTGTGTGTGTGTGTTTGATGTAGTTTTGTAAGTGTGGTTGATGTAGTTTTTTTGAGTGTGGTTGATGTAGTTCTTGTAAGTGTGTTTGATGTAGTGTTTGTAAGTGTGTTTGATGTAGTTTTTATTAGTGTGGTTTATGTAGTTTTTGTAAGTGTGGATTATGAAGTTTTTGTATGGGTGGTTTATCTAGTTTCTGTTTTTGTAGTTGATGTAACTTTTGTAAGTGTGTTTGATGTAGTTTTTTTTTTGTTTTGGTTGATGTAGCTTTGGTAAGTGTGGTTGGTGTAGCTTTTGTAAGTGTGGTTAAGGTAGATTTTGTAAGTGTGGTTTATGTATTTTTTTGTATGTGTGGTTTTTGTAGTTTTTTAAGTGTTTTTGATATAGTTTTGTACATGTTGCTGACGTTTTTTTTTTGTATGTGTTGTTGATGTAGTTATTGAAAGTGAGGCGGTTGTAGTTGTAGTACCTTGGTAGGTTGAAGATTTTATAGTGTTTTGTTGTAATTATTGTAGGTGTAGTTGCTTTAGTTTTTGGAAGACTGATTATTTCAATTTTTGTATCTATGTAGTTTATATATGTGAGTTGAGTGTATTTAAAACAGGTACACCTACAAACGCTTACAACAGTTATACTGTGGTGGGTGCAATTGTTTAAGTGTTGTTGGTGGATCTGTTTTAAGTTTAATGGGTGTTATTTTTCTGAGTGTAGCCTTGTATGTGCGAGTTTGAAATTGTAGTTTTTTAAACTATTTTAGTTGTAGTTATTGTTAAATGTGGTTGATGTATTTTTTGTGATTGTTGCTGATGTAGTATTTGCTAGTGTGTTTGATGTAGTTTTTATAAGTGTGGTTGATGTAGTTTTAGTATGTGTGGTTGATTTAGTTTTTTGTAATTTGGTTTGATTTAGATTTTTTAAGTGTATTAAATGTAGTTTTTGTATGTGTGGTTGATGTAGTTTTTGTAAATGTGACTGATGTAGTTTTTGTAAGTGTGGTTGATGTAGTTTTTGTAAGTGTGGTTGATGTAGTTTTTGTAAGTGTGGTTTATGTAGTTTTTGTAAGTGTGGTTGATGTGGTGTTTGTAAGTGTGGTTGATTAGTTTTTTGTAGGTGTGGTTAATGTACTTTTCGTTAGTTATGCGGCTTTAAATGCTTTGTTTCGGCTGAAGGTTTTATATGTGTTTTGGCTGTAATTGTTTTAGGTGTAGTAGTTTTTGTTGTTATAAGCGTGGTGGATGTCGTTATTGTAAGTGAAATCATTGTAGTTGATGTGTGTTGGGTGTAGTTGCTGACAGTGGGGTGATTATAGTTGTTGTGAGTTTGGCGGGTGTAAATGATATTATTGTGTGGATTAATGTGATGTGTCTTTGATATAGGTTGTGCATGTGTAACTATAGAGAATGTGTGTAATTTTTTGTGGGTTTAGATGACGTAAGTGTTGTGATTATAGTTTTAGTAATTGCTGTAGTTTTAGTTGTTGTCAGTTTTTTTGATTCTAGTTTGGTGTGTCTTTGTTATGTTTTTGTAGTAATTGTCTTGATTGTAGTTTTGTTTGGTTGGTGTAGTTTCTGGCAGTATGGTTATTGTAATAGTCACAATTGTGTTTACGGTTGTTAATGTAAGTATAATTGGTCACGTTATTATTTCATTTATGGTATGTGGGGTTTGTGTAGTTGTTCTAAATGTAAAGAGTAAAGACAATGAAGTTTTTGTATTAGTGGTGTCATTTTGGTGAGTGATCTTTTTGTACGCATGAACTGTGATGAGTGTATTTTCGTAAATAGAATAATCCTTTTGTAAATTGTGTAAATGTGGTGGGTGTAGTTTGTTTTGTTGGTTGAGTTGTTGAAGGTTTGTTTGTTTTGGTTATCAATGTTGTTGTGTCAAATTTATGGCAGCTGTAGATGTGATGGATTTAGTATTTGTTTTAGTGTTGTTGCTGTAGTTGCTATTAGTGAGATGCTTGTAGCTAGTGAATGTGTAATTATAGTAAGTATAATTTGTGTAATTCTATTTATTGTCGTTGTTATAGTAGTTAACAATTTAGTTGTGCAGTAGATGTAGGTGTGTTTGGTGTAGTTGCAATTTTGGTCTTGTTATTATAAATGTGGTAGTTGTAGTTGATGTGTGTATGTGGTTTTAGTTGATGTAAGCTATGTTAGTGTTTTATTTTTAAGTGTGTTGGTAGTAGTGCTTGCGGAGACATTAAAACTACACATACTACAATTACATCCACACACCCTGCTATAACTCTTAAGCGCACTTGGTTTTGGTAGGCCTCTTATGTTCATCCATGATAGATTACCATTCTTTATACGTGAGGTCTCAGGGCGGGCAACCTCTCTTTGTTTTTGATGATCCACAGTAGAGCTTATTTTTTGTTTTTTCTTTTTATGGCTTTTTCCTTCTCTGTTAGATATCTGTAGGACTGCGGGGGTCTTTGTTTGCCTATTCACAGCTATTTGTTTCTTTTTCTAGCCGCCTTTTTACGGTAAACCTTTAAGAAAAGCTGAAGTTAGTTGGTCAAAGTGTTAGCGACTTTCCATGTTTCTGCAATATACCACAGGACGGAAATGGTTGAATATGTTGAAAATAATTTATTGAGAGCAGTTTCAAAAATAAACTTTTCATATTCCGGCTTTGACATGTGTGGCTGAATCAATGCAACCGAGGAATAGAGGTATTTTTTTAATAAGACCCTCATTACCATAGGTAATAGGTGCTTATTGTGCAATTTTTTTTTGAGCTGCATATGCTTTTGCTTCTTGACTAAACAGGTCATCTGCAAAGTCGAGGTCTTCTAGGAATTGATTCATTGATAATTGTTTTCCAGACATAGTGCAATGTATCATAAATATGGCGTAGTCTGGAATAACTCATTTAAGTTAATCCTAGGACCTCAATGTTTTACCTGGAAATTCAAGTTTCAAAAAATATCTCTAAAGCTTCTTTAAAACCCAGGTGACTGTGATAGTGAGCTAATAAATAACATAAGTGACAGTCTTACATTTATTTGGATAGTTATTTTAGAATTAGTTAATATAGACTTATTTTATTTCTTTTTTAATGTATATAAAGTAATTTCAAGATGAATTAAATACTGGCAATTACTTTATGATACAAATTATTTTTCAGATGTACACGTCAAGCAACGATCAACGATTGCAATTTTAAAAAGCATTTCAAATTCTGACTAAGCTCATAATGCGCGAATTCCAGATTTTTTTCCAAAACATGGTTTGATGCCTATTCTGTATATAAGAGGAGACTTATAATGGACTAATCATACAAAATAGAAATCAGGCCGTCACGGCAGGACAAACCTGTAAATAAACGACCATGGAGAGTTATTTTCGGAACGGCTAGAATTTCTAATGTGAATGGAAGTATTGTCCAATAGAGTTAGCTTTGATTGTCAAATATAGTTAGCTTTGATTGTCCAATATAGTTAGCTTTAATTGTCCAATATAGTTAGCTTTGATTGTCCAATATAGTTAGCTTTGATTGTCCAATACAGTTTAGTTAGCTTTGATTGTCCAATATAGTTAGCTTTGATTGTCCAATATAGTTAGCTTTGATTGTCCAATAGAGTTAGGTTTGATTGTCCAATAGAGTTAGGTTTGATTGTCCAATATAGTTAGCTTTGATTATATTATCCAATATAGTTTGCTTTGATTGTCCAATACAGTTAGCTTTGATTGTCCAATATAGTTAGCTTTGATTGTCCAATATAGTTAGCTTTGATTGTCCAATATAGTTAACTTTGATTGTCCAATACAGTTAGCTTTGATTGTCAAATATAGTTAGCTTTGATTGTCCAATATATTTAGCTTTAATTGTCAAATATAGTTAGCTTTGATTGTCCAATATATTTAGCTTTGATTGTCCAATACAGTTTAGTTAGCTTTGATTGTCCAATATAGTTAGCTTTGATTGTCCAATATAGTTAGCTTTGATTGTCCAATATAGTTAGCTTTGATTGTCCAATAGAGTTAGGTTTGATTGTCCAATAGAGTTAGCTTTGATTATATTATCCAATATAGTTTGCTTTGATTGTCCAATACAGTTAGCTTTGATTGTCCAATATAGTTAGCTTTGATTGTCAAAAATAGTTAGCTTTGATTGTCCAATATAGTTAGCTTTAATTGTCAAATATAGTTAGCTTTGATTGTCCAATATATTTAGCTTTGATTGTCAAATATAGTTAGCTTTGATTGTCCAATATAGTTAGCTTTAATTGTCAAATATAGTTAGCTTTGATTGTCCAATATAGTTAGGCTTTGATTGTCCAATAGAGTTAGGTTTGATTGTCCAATAGAGTTAGCTTTGATTATATTATCCAATATAGTTAGCTTTGATTGTCCAATATAGTTAGCTTTGATTGTCCAATATAGTTAGCTTTGATTGTCCAATATAGTTAACTTTGATTGTCCAATACAGTTAGCTTTGATTGTCAAATATAGTTAGCTTTGATTTTCCAATATAGTTAGCTTTAATTGTCAAATATAGTTAGCTTTGATTGTCCAATATATTTAGCTTTGATTGTCCAATACAGTTTAGTTAGCTTTGATTGTCCAATATAGTTAGCTTTGATTGTCCAATATAGTTAGCTTTGATTGTCCAATATAGTTAGCTTTGATTGTCCAATAGAGTTAGGTTTGATTGTCCAATAGAGTTAGCTTTGATTATATTATCCAATATAGTTTGCTTTGATTGTCCAATACAGTTAGCTTTGATTGTCCAATATAGTTAGCTTTGATTGTCAGAAATAGTTAGCTTTGATTGTCCAATATAGTTAGCTTTGATTGTCCAATATAGTTAACTTTGATTGTCCAATACAGTTAGCTTTGATTGTCAAATATAGTTAGCTTTGATGTCCAATATAGTTAGCTTTAATTGTCAAATATAGATAGCTTTGATTGTCCAATATATTTAGCTTTGATTTTCCAATATAGTTATTTTTGATTGTCCAATATATTTAGCCTTGATTGTCGTATAAGGCAAAA
This sequence comes from Bulinus truncatus, assembly GCA_021962125.1. Taxonomy (NCBI): domain Eukaryota; kingdom Metazoa; phylum Mollusca; class Gastropoda; family Planorbidae; genus Bulinus; species Bulinus truncatus. The sequence goes on from JAGDYQ010000059.1 coordinate 4,136,528, forward strand.
GGCGACTAACAATAATATGTCAACCACACGCAAAAAGGAGACGCTGCAAAATAAACAATTCAAGTAAATAACTTTTATGTATTTACATGTTCGGGAGAGTAATTATTTGGATTTATAGGATTTCTACTGCGAATGAAAATTGTTCAAAAAAGTGTTCGCTAAGCTTCGGTTTCTTTACAGAGTTATCTGTAAATTTGAAACAGTGTTAGAATTTTAGGGCAATGCTTCTGGCTTAAAAAAACAGGAATGGTTCAGACCAGGCCGAAAAACAATTAAGCAGTTATTTCACTGTTGCTTGCTCAAAGAAAATTACCTGTAAGGATAGTCAAACAAAAGCTTCGATTGGGGCAGCACACAAATGTTTCCCACAAAATACATTTGTTGCCACGAGGACGAGATAGCAGCCATAGTCGAGTCAGTGCAGACATTGAAGGGGTGCGGCTTAGTGATGGAACTTTGCCCCATGTGATGATCGTGATCCTGACAGATTCCATTATCTGATCTCCAGGGGCATGAAAATTGCCCAGACTGCTGAAAGTCATGGTATTGACTCTCCGATATCTTATGTCGCGGTATTGTGTTTTGGTGACTGTTCAGTTGATTCTTTGGCATAGAGGCTTAAAAAAAGTGATTTCCTGGCAAAGTACTTCAATGTCCAAGGGCAACTCGTGGGTTCTGACAAACGTTATCTTAGGGATGCGTGCCAAGATCAATGGTTATAGAGTTGAGACGATGGGATGATGGACAGAGATGTCCGATGTCAATATGAACGGCCATCCACAATTCACTTGAAGTTGGGGCTTAGGAGAGTCGAGCAGGCACTTTTTGCCAAGTTCCATACTGGAATTTTTCCTATTGCTGCCTAGTTTGACAGGTAGAGTTCCCATGCCGGATATCCGGATATATGTGCCGACTATAAAAAAAAGAGGGGGGAAACCGTGAAATGTTTGCTTTTCGATATTCCAGGTCTGGAGGGTTACAGAAGGACCAGACGGCTAGATTGCTTGTCATTGGCCTATACGACATATGCTAAGGAACACAGCATAATGGATATCACGACTTTATAATACCACATCGTAGTTCGCAGATTCAATTAGAGAGAGAGAGAGAGAGAGAGAGAGTTTCAGGAGTCAGAGAGTGAAAGAGAAAGAGCGAGAGCAGTAATGAACATGCAAGTTGCAGACATTTGAAAATAAATGCATAATAGTCAAAGAAAAATGAGTCTGTCTGAGTCTGAATGAGTCTGTCTGATGCTGAATGAGTCTGTCTGAGTCTGTCTGAGTCTGAATGAGTCTGTCTAGGCTGAATGAGTCTGTCTGATGCTGAATGAGTCTGTCTGATACTGAATGAGTCTGTCTGATGCTGAATGAGTCTGTCTGAGTCTGAATGAGTCTGTCTGAGGCTGAATGAGTCTGTCTGAGTCTGAATGAGTCTGTCTGAGGCTGAATGAGTCTGTCTGAGTCTGAATGAGTCTGTCTGAGGCTGAATGAGTCTGTCTGAGTCTGAATGAGTCTGTCTGAGGCTGAATGAGTCTGTCTGAGTCTGAATGAGTCTGTCTGAGGCTGAATGAGTCTGTCTGAGTCTGAATGAGTCTTTCTGAGGCTGAATGAGTCTGTCTGAGTCTGAATGAGTCTTTCTGAGGCTGAATGAGTCTGTCTGAGTCTGAATGAATCTGTCTGAGGCTGAATGAGTCTGTCTGAGGCTGAATGAGTCTGTCTGAGTCTGAATGAGTATGTCTGAGTCTGAATGAGTCTGTCTGAGGCTGAATGAGTCTGTCTGAGTCTGAATGAGTCTGTCTGATGCTGAATGAGTCTGTCTGATGGTGAATGAATCTATCTGATGCTGAATGAGTCTGTCTGAGGCTGAATGAGTCTGTCTGAGGCTGAATGAGTCTGTCTGAGGATGAATGAGTCTGTCTGAGGCTGAATGAGTCTGTCTGAGGATGAATGAGTCTGTCTGAGTCTGAATGAGTCTGTCTGAGTCTGAATGAGTCTGTCTGAGAAATAAAATCATCAATCGAGGGCCCTAACAAAACTACTATGGCAACAATCAGCAAAACAAGATGGCAGACTTCGGCCTTGTGTTAAGGCGTAATAGCCTGCCTAAATCATTATTTAAGGAAAGTGACCGTCGCAGTGGTCACCAGCGGACATGTTTGTTTGACAATATAAAAGATCGTACAGGGCTACTTATAAATGAACCAAAGACAGGCGCTCAGGATAGGCAACAATGGAGAAATATGTCTGTTGATGTGTCCATGTGTTCCCCAACGACCACATCAGTTAATACTATGATAATGGTGATTTTAGTCCACTGGACATTTTACAACGATTAAAAGGCAGATTAAAAGGCAGACGTACAGGAAATTTCATTTTTGCCTCCGATCGTTCGTGTGGATGCAGGAAACCATAATTCATCCATAACATGGCTGGATGGCTGTTGTGTCGTAAAACTCGAGTAATACAAGACACATAAAATATAGGTCAACCACAGGCTTACAGACATTTAGAGAAACAAAAAATGTCTGTACAAACCGAGTCAGGAGAGTTATTCTTAGGATTTAGATGTTCGTCTCTCTTACTGAAAAAATGACGTAGTAAGAAATAGTTGCTTTGTTTGTCGTAAAAAGCAAATAATACAGTTATTAAGACACAACAAAATAACCAAATGACTGTAAATAACCAAGTCAGAAGAGTTATTCTTAGGATTTAGAGAGTTTCTGCTGTAATTCAAAAGTATTCAAAAACATTATTGGTCATTCTTATTGGGAAAAGACGTTGTCAGAAATATTTTTACTTGGTTGTCAGAAAATGCAAAAAACAAAGCTGTCAACAATTTGCTAACAATTCCTTAGACCGGTCGTAGCTTAGGGGTATGGTTGTGCAACAAATGTTGTCGTTATGTATGTTCATTACTGAGCGGTGTAACTCAACAATCAGGAAACAATCATTTTCAAGCACTATTTCCGATAAAACAAAATACAGCTTAAGAAAAATAAATCACTACAAAGGATTATATCCAGTTATGGACTAAAATAACATCCATTCCCACGTGGGACGATGACCATTAAACCTCAAGAGCATTTCTCGCCTCGCTGCCGTCTCTTACTCAGCTATCTCTCAAGCAACTAACCCGTTATCTTGATCTCGTCTCCCCCACCCACGTCTTTCTCTCGTCCATGTGCATCCCGTAGCGGTAGGAGATATTCCCCCACACACACACACACACAATTGGGAAAACGAACACACACACGAACACAATTAGAGGTCAACTGAAACCCAATTTGTGGCAATACCTGCCCCTAGAAATACCAGGAATGTGGAGGTATTAGGGATACCGTCCCAGAGTACCAGGATTAGGAACTCCTTGAACGGTAGTCAAATTCCGAAAAATGGGGTAGATTCAAAGACAATACACATAAGTATCTATCAAATACTGTCCTCAATTCTTACAGATCTAGATACATAATTCTGGCATTAACAAAAATTGCATAAGTATTTAAAACTAAGAAAAATAGAAACTCAAGTCTTAAGGGCCAAGACATTTAAAATTTACATCAGGGTCAAACCAAAGAAAATGCATACTAAGGTAAATATAAAATACTCCCTACATGTCTAGAGAAATAATAGCGATTTTAATAAATATTACATATTACAGCACCAAAGAAAATAAATAGAACATAGGCAATAATATATATATATATATATATATATATATATATATATAAAATCAGAACCTTAACAGTCTCGGTTCTCTCCCCGGACATCCACACCTCACCTTCATCTGACCAATCCTCACTAAAATCTCTCTTCTTGTGCAGTTCCTATATACTGTTCCCCCTCTCCTTTACACTCCCATAATTTCTCTCCCCTACTGAGTAGATCGTTCTGGTGTGGGTAGTGTCGAGTTGATGGCAAACATGGCTCCTGAACAGACTTCTTCCATAAAACATTTTTCTTTTCATTTGGGGAGCAGAAATAGGTAATCTAAAAGACAGATTGTCTTTATCACCTCATTACGACTTTTTCACTGCATTAGGAGCTCTTTGGTAACCTTGGACATAAGTATCAATACCTTGTCTCCGGGGCGAACTCGCAGAGTCTGGCCTTCCTGTTAAAATAGCTCCTGGCCCTGTCACGTGTCCCACTTAAGCTCTCTCATTGCTAATCTACAGGTTTCCAGGTTTCCATCCAACCGGCTACGGAGGTCAACAACATATTGATATGTGGTTCTTTCTTCAGGTGTGGCTTGTTCCTGCTCCTTCAGTCCGTATATTAACTTGAATGGAGAAAATCCTAGGCTTCCCTGTGATGCCTCGCTATTGACCAACAATAATGCCGGGACATATTGATCCCAACAATGGGGGCTCTCAGAACACATTTCCTTAGCATACTTTTTAATGGCCAGTAAAATTTCTCACAACTTACCCGTTACAGTGCGGATGTTATGGGGTAGTGTCCTGCTGGTGTGAGGACAAATGTCTAGAAACTTTTTTTCATCTGACCTCTGTGACCCCTACCCGAGTGAACATCTCCATCAGGGTCTCTGCTAACTCTCCGTATCGATACTCTCTGAGCGGAATTGAATAAGGAAACCTCGTGACAGGGTCAGGTGTATCATTTTCCCTCTGTCTGATGTGGGGTCAAAATGTCCCATTATATCCACCGCCACCCGTTTGAACGGAATGTCCATGAGAGGCATAGTTTCCAGTAGGAGTTTATTTGTCCTTCCATTTGAGTTGGTACGCTGACACCAGTCACATGAACAGCAGTACTTCTTTATATCATTACTAATACCTGGTCAAACAAACTGAGCTCAATGGTCATTTCGGCTCCCAAATGACCTCTTTAGGTGATGCTTGTGGGCCACTTTTATAGCTTCCTCCCGTTGCGTCTTGGGAACAACTAATTGGGTAGATCTTTCCCTCCTTTATCAACACGTTATCTATATAGCAAAACCTTTAACATGGTGGTGTAAAAAGGAGTTTCTCTGGTCTGTCTGATTTTTCGAGTGCTCTCTCGTCACCACTCTCCTCGCTATTCAATGGGATAGTTAGGGTGGAGGAGATCGGAAGTTTATCTTGGCTTCTCATCTGATCAAGGGAAAGTGTGTGCATTGCCCCGGGCACATTCATTTCCTAGAACGAGGTTGTATAAATGTTTACTTAAAGCTAAAAAAAAAAAAAAAAAAAAAAAAAAAAAAAAAAAAAAAAAAAAAAAAAAAAAAAAAAAAAAAAAAAAAAAAAAAAAAAAAAAAAAAAAAAAAAAAAAAAAAAAAAAAAAAAAAAAAAAAAAAAAAAAAAAAAAAAAAAAAAAAAAAAAAAAAAAAAAAAAAAAAAAAAAAAAAAAAAAAAAAAAAAAAAAAAAAAAAAAAAAAAAAAAAAAAAAAAAAAAAAAAAAAAAAAAAAAAAAAAAAAAAAAAAAAAAAAAAAAAAAAAAAAAAAAAAAAAAAAAAAAAAAAAAAAAAAAAAAAAAAAAAAAAAAAAAAAAAAAAAAAAAAAAAAAAAAAAAAAAAAAAAAAAAAAAAAAAAAAAAAAAAAAAAAAAAAAAAAAAAAAAAAAAAAAAAAAAAAAAAAAAAAAAAAAAAAAAAAAAAAAAAAAAAAAAAAAAAAAAAAAAAAAAAAAAAAAAAAAAAAAAAAAAAAAAAAAAAATCCGGCTTTCGCTCCTTCAGGAATACCTGCAGACTACAAGGCGCGTTGCCTATGAGTTGTTCCTTAAGCAGTAACTCCTCTAAGCCCTCGAACTCTACTCAACCCTACTCAACTCATCCCATCTGGTCAGTAAATCAGATATTCTGGCCCTAAACAGGGAATAGGTCTCACTCTTTTCTATATGGACCCCTCTAAATCTTCTTCTAAAACTCTTCTCGGTTTGGTCCTACGTTCTCAAGAAGTATCAAAGTCCAAAGCCTCCGACGGGACAAACAGGTCGCTGTGGTTAGGGCACTACCTGTCAATAATACAGTCAAGCACGTGGCCCAAGTCTTATTTTTTACCAACAGTATGAGAGAGCGTGTCGCTTAAATCACTGAATGTAGGCGTTCATGTTTTCCTTTTCCTCTAACTTGGGGAGTTTTGGTTTTCAGGTACATGTATTTATGAGGGTAATGAAGTCGAGCTAGCTATCCCCATCTCCACATCTGCTGCTATCCTCGCCATACCTATTCGGTCATCCGCGGCCATTTTTGTGCCATTCTGTCCCTTTCATGATTTGCCAGTTTCATTTTTTTCAGCACCTGTCACTTTCTCTCTGGCCAGCTCAAGAGCCTTGTCTAACCCACATCCCATGTTTTTAAACCGGTCCACATAATCCTCGGGCGATTCCATTTTACCCTAATCTTCTTACGCGTGAACTGGCCAATAAATAATGAACCAATACTATGTACTCACAACTGTTATAGAGATGAAAAAATATGGCATTACATGTACACATTCATTCCTCCGTGCGAAAAAGAATTAACACATCATACACACAGTATAACTAAAGTCAAAAAGATGTCAAATGTCAATATATTGACCTTGCTTGTTGATGTCGGGTATAGTGTGGCAATCTGCGTCTGGTGCAGTGTGGCATTCTGCGTCGTTTGGCAATCTGCGTCGTCTAGCAATCTAGTGGCGAAACTATTGCCCTAGATAGATGTGCTCTAACACAACAGCTTGCTCCTTGAGCCCCTAAAACTAAGTCAGTGTTGTGGTTCCGTCTGATTAGTGTGAACCATTTCTCGGCTTTCAATTCGTTGGGATGAGAACTCCAATTTATCAAGAATTAGATAATAATTAGCAAGACCGGTCGTAGCCTAGTATTATGGCTGTACAACACGGATTCTTTACTGAACTATCACGAAACAAACAATTATCAAACACAATTTCCGATTAAACAAAATCCAGTTTAAGAAGAATGAGGTACTGATAAAAATCGGGTAGAGTTTATCGATAACGCAGAAGCAAATAAAAAAATATTACCCACAATCGTAAAGCAGGCTCCAGTTTAAGTTGCTGCAGTTCCTCAACTCTCTCACCCAACTGACCCATGGTCTCTATCTCCCGTCTCTGAACTCTCTCCCGCAACTGACCCATGGTCTCTATCTCCCGTCTCTCAACTCACACATGCAACTGACCCATGGTCTCTATCTCCCGTCTCCTCAACTCTCACACATGCAACTGACCCATGGTCTCTATCTCGTCTCTCAACTCTCACACATGCAACTGACCCATGGTCTCTATCTCCCGTCTCTCAACTCTCACACACGCAACTGACCCATGATCTCTATCTCGTCTCCCCCACTCCATGTCTTCTCGTTCTTCGTCCATGTGCATCCCGTAGCGGTAGGAAATATTTCCCCCCCACACACACAATTGGGAACACACACACACATTTGGGAACACACACACACACACAGGAACACACATTTTGTGATAAAAGTACAGATATAAAAAACATAGGCTAACAATATTTGAGACTGCTAAACAAGCCACTCCTGTAACTAGGTAGTCCAAACCGACTTAAGAAAAAGCTTATCGCGCTTGACAGGTCATTTTAGCGCCATAGCTCACTAAAAAAAGATTTTGATTGTTTAGAATATTACAATTTTAAAATATAATACATCATTTTAAATGGTGTTCAAAGTACTTTTTAAAATACGATAAGTCTATTTTTGTTGATAACAACAAAAAATATATATAGTGAAAATTAAGATTGAATTAGATCACCATGTTGCATTTTTAGCGGGAATATTTTTTCTTGCATTCTACCCCGTCCCGTTCAATCGTCTGGCGGCATTTTTCCTCAAAACCTATATCGGATAGAAACCAGAGTATTTTGTAAAGAATTGGATGAGCTTACATTTGATATCAAATTGAAGTTTTAGAGTAACATTATTAGATATGATATATATATATTTTATTTTTCAATATTATTTCGTTAATATTAGTGAAGCATTATATCACGACTGAATAGATCGGCCAATTTTCTATAAATCTTTGTCAATTAAATAAAAATATTGCCTAATGAAATTTATACGCCTGAATGGTAAGTAAAAACTATTAAAAATATTTAAATGATAATTTCATCATCTGAAACCATAAATTTTTTTTTAATTAGTGTATATGTTAAATACATTTTAAACATTATTATCCACCATCCTCTTCAGTCGGTACCAATTCTCACGGTTTAAATTGTTTCTAGATCCCCCCCCACACACACACACTCTATTCGGAGATAAACCTAAATTTTACCTGCCAAAAGATCAGTTAGTTAGTTTATTTATTTTCTTTTGTTGTTCTGATGTAGATATATATATAATTTGTAAGTTATGCAGCAGTCTTATTTTTCTATGTACATGATTGACAGACCTTCTCTGTTTAAATGAATAAATAAACAATGTCCACGCTTTTACTGTCGTAGTAAATGTCACTAAAAACACTTTTACGAATTAAATTAGCACGACGACAGTCTAGTGAGGAATCTTCAGACATACAATAAGGAAAGCAAATAATATCAATTAATTCAACCAGCTTAAGTATCTAAACAGCTTTGATTTTCAATATTATTATTATTATTATTATCTTTACATCAGAACATGACAAAATAAACAAGCTAACTAAACTTGTTGCAGGGACTCAGGCTTAGCGGTATTTTTATAGTTAGCGATCATAATGTCCTAACAATTCAATACATCGTCTATATTCTTCACAGCACTAAACCATCTTTATTCCAAGACCCTTTATACTAATTTTTCTATTAGTGGTTTTTATCCAAGGCACTTCTGCCTATAGTCTTCATCTGAGCAATTTTAACAATCTTTATCACATTCACGGAAGTAACTATCACATCCATAACCCTTTACTGAATCATCAGTTTCAAAACACATTCAGGTAACTGTCCCATATCAACTTACAAAGTGTCCCTACCTGACTACCCTTACCAAAAGTACATCTTTTATCAGGTGTGTCCTGTATCTAGCCTAGAGAGCTGCACGGGAGTCAAAATCACACCCAGTCCCACCCACTCCCACGTTTTCAAAACCAGTCCCACCCGCTCCCAAAAGAAATTGCCCCCAGTCCCACCCGCTCCCGCGAAAATTTTTCCCTGCCCCACCCGCTCCCGTCAAAAAATATTCTATTATAACTCATAAAAATACTTAAAAAACTTGTTTGTAGAAATCCTCTCGAAAAACATACATGAAAAACATTTAAGATAATATGTACAATAAACAGTTCTACAGTTTAAGTTCATGTAAAATAAAAAAGCCACTAACACTTTCTGAGATTTTTTTCTTTCTCCACAACATTACCCAAATGCTCGAAACAGTTGCGGCATAAGGTAAAATCTCATTAACAGGAACATTCCCATATTTTGCACCAATGTTTATCAACTTTGCAGCCAATTTTAGGAAACCACAGCTTCGACAAATGAAAAGGGCCTGATGTCTAGCGCACATTGCAACAATGGTGTTTGTGATTTCTGTTTTAACCCGAACTGGAACCTGTTTAACAATCTTCTCTTGACTTGGAATGAAGCTAGTCATTGATGTAATTTTTGGAACTGGTGATCTGTTTTTACAAAATTCGAGATGCGTCCACAGACCATTCGTACCATCGCGTGCCTTCCAAGTTATAATGTTATCGCATCTGGTACATACCGCGAATGGCACATCCTCAAATTTCATCCAAGCGCAAACAATTGAAACTTTTTCCAAATATTGCTCTAACCACCTTTATTTACGTAAAACTGAATACGCTCGCTTTTTGCGTAAACTAACTTTTGAATATTTGCTTTATTATCCATTATTTGAAAATTTAAAAATAGAATTAGATAAGTAAAAAACACTCAGTTTTACATTTAAATTTAACGAATGAAAAAATCACTTCAAAATATAATAAACTGCGCATGCGCATTAACGAATTAAAAACACCGAGTCAAAGCGAAGACTATAAATAAAGAATCACTTGCTCATTTTTAGTATAACCACCTTAAAAAAATAAAATTAAAATATTTTAGCGACTTTTTTACGGGCGCGCTTTTAAAGAAATTTCAATACAATCATATCCAAGTCCGGGAGAGTCCCACTCAACAAACCCCAAACCCACGGGACTCCCGCAAAAACAAAACTTCCAAACCCACGGGACTCCCGATAAATTTATTTCCAATCACGCGGGAGTCCCGCGAATCCCAATCCCGTGCAGCTCTCTAAT